>OY747715.1:35567738-35755238 GCA_963556495.2 Valencia hispanica | reverse complement strand
AAATACAGGGCAATCTTGGAAGAAAACCTCTTGGAGTCTGCAAAAGACTTGAGACTGGGGCGGAGGTTCACCTTCCAGCAAGACAACGACCCTAAACATAAAGTCAGGGCAACAATGGAATGGTTTAAAACAAAACATATCCATGTGGTAGAATGGCCCAGTCAAAGTCCAGATCTAAATCCAATCGAGAATCTGTGGCAAGATCCGAAAGCTGCTGTTCACAAACGCTGTCCATCTAATCTGACTGAGCTGGAGCTGTTTTGCAAAGAAGAATGGGCAAGAATTTCAGTCTCTAGATGTGCAAAGCTGGTAGAGACATACCCTAAAAGACTGGCAGCTGGAATTGCAGCAAAAGGTGGTTCTACAAAGTATTGACTCAGGAGGCTGAATAATTACGCACACCCCACTTTTCAGTTACATGTAAAAAATGTTTGGAATCATGTATGATTTTCGGTCCACTTCTCACGTGTACACCACTTTGTATTGGTCTTTCACATGGAATTCCAATACAATTGATTCATGTTTGTGGCTGTAATGTTGACAAAATGTGGAAAAGTTCAAGGGGGCCGAATACTTTTGCAAGCCACTGTATTCTTGGCCTGAGGTTATCATTACTAGAGCTTGATTAATCGGTACCATGAGTTTTTCTGTGACATTGTCGTTATATTTTTATATCCATTTTTGTGTGATGTGGTTGTTTAGTTCTTAGTTCACGATGTTTGTTTTGTTTTCTCGATGTTCCTTTTTCGTTTTTTGTTTTGTTTTGTTTTTTCCCCTCTCTCTGCCGTCCTTTGGGTATGGAGGCAGACTTCAATGTTTTCCTGTGTTTTCTTTGTTCCCTTTCCTCTCTTGTATTTTCAACTCACCCTCTCTCATGACTTTTTGTTTCCTACCTCTCTTCTTCATCTTCTTTCTTTCTTCCCTTTAATTTTCTGTCTCTGTGTCCATAACATCAGGAAATAAAACCCTCAGCAAAAAAAATAAAAGATAATATATATATATATATATATATATATATATATATATATATATATATATATATATATATATATATATATATATATAATTTATATAAGTTATACAATTTATATATTTATTTATTCATTTATTTGCTCATAGAGATTAAATTGGTGGTCATTCTTCATTCTAGGGGGTTAGGTTGACCTAAGCTATCTCTGCATGCTGCTGTAGGCTTAGGCTAGAGGACAAACTAATTACCTTTCCTAACTCTGCTAAAAAGTTTTTTTCTAATACCCTCCAAGTTGCATTTTTGCCATTATTTCAGCTTTTAACTTTATCCTTTCTCTCTGTGTTTTTTCTTTCCATAGAAGCTAGATCTGGTCTGGTGTTCTGTTCAGTTGTGATGCCTTTGGAGGGGGGCATCCGCTGAGATAATGCTGTCAACAACTAAATGATCTTCCTCTTCTGCTAATAACTTTTTACTTTTCATCAACGTTGAAAGTACTGCTACATCAGTTCTTTTTTTCGTAAGTATGCTCTGTCTTCTCAGACCCCCGGTTGGTCAAGGCAGATGGCCACTCAATGCAATCTCCAGGGTTTCCTTAGATAGAAAACTTTGTTTTGAATAATGAACTAAACTTCACTGCACTGTTTGACAACTAGCCTTAACTGAAATGCATGTATGATTGGATTGAAAATACATTTTTAAAAGTGCCTTCAGATGACATGGTGTGAATTGGCGCTAGATCCATAAGTGAATAGAATTTGTTTGCAATATACCGCAACTTCGGTCAGATTGGATGAAAAGTATATGTAAAATCAGCTTCCAGGTCTTGCCATAGATTCGGATTTAGACAAGGGCCCGTTCGTTGAAACTGTCCTATATTTTATCCTAGGAATTAAATTTAGAATGTTTATACGAACAGTCAAAAGTCAGATATATCAAATATACGGTGGCCACTCTCAAGCCTAGTTTATACTTCTCCGTCTACATCGGAACGGATAGACGCAACACCGTTATTCTTTGAAACAAGGGGAGTTGCTCAATGTCAAGGAACCTCGCCTAGGCGAGGCGCCTTGTTTACGAGGACTCCTTCCTTGGTCAATGAAAACGGTTAAATGGAACAGACTTTCCTCACATGACCACGGCTGCCCAGAGCAGAAAACGGCGTCGGGGGGGAAAATGAAAACTTGAGGAAATGAATGACTCGCCTCTATCAACGCCCGCTAAAGGTGACCACCCGAGAAAGTTTACCAAACCCAGTCCCTCAGCAAGCGATAAATTGGCAGCTATTCAAACTCTCCATGTGCGGTTTGACAAACAAGATGACAAAATGGCGGACATTAACAACAAATTATCAGAGAATACCTCGTTGATTGCTAGTCTTGTTGAGTCCATTGAATTCAATGCAGCTGAAGTATGTGATTGCAAAGGTAAAATCGCCAGCTTGGAAAAGGAAGTCTCAACCTTACGGAAAGAAGTTGGCAAATTCAAAGAAAAAGCAAGAGAGCAAGACCGATTCACATGGAATCCCTATGGAATCTAGGGATAAAAGGAATGAGAGAAGGTATGGGCAAAGATATCAGAAAAGAAGTGATCAAAATTCTTGTCAAGATCGCCCCAGAATGGTCAGATAAAATGGAGGACATTCTGGACACTGTACATCAGATTGGAAAAAGGGAAGAGGGCAGAAATCGGCAGGTCATAATTCAGTTCTCAAAGCGCCTACACCAAGAGGGAATATGGAAAAATTCCAAAAATGCTTAGATTTGGGTGACTAAAAAAATATGTTTTACTGAGGACTTGACAAAGGAAGATCGTCTGGAGAGGGAGAAAGTTTGGCCGAAAATTTTACAAGCCAGAAAAGCCGGAGAAAAGGCTTACTACAGAGGAGCTGTCGGTTATATTAATGGCCGTCGAGTTCTGGCAGATTGTTGAAAAATTTTCTTTCTAGTTTGTTCTTTGAACTTTGCATAAAGAGGGATGCTTGAGATTTTGGAATGGGATGGGAGGTCCCTGCATAGCTGTTCCTTTACCTTTCTCTCAAACAAGAAAGTAAACAAACATTTTTTTTTTCAAGTTCAATATTCTTAATGTTTGCACTTTATTTTTGTTCATTATAAGTGTTGCGCACATGTTTATCCTTTGTAGAATGTTGAGTGTTAGAGGTCTCAGGGATTATGTTAAAAGAAAAGCAATGTTTCTCTTCATCAAAGGACTTAAAGCTAATTGCACCTTATTACAAGAAACTCACTCAAGTGATGCTGATGCCACCTTCTGGTCAAACCAGTGGGGTGAAAAAATCCTTTTCAGCCACGGGTCTAACAACTCTGCTGGAGTAACTCTCTGTTTCTACCGATGTCCAGGGAAGGTTGTGACTTTTCAGGCAGATAACTTAGGACACTGGCTGGCAGTTGTATTGAATATTGATGAACCATTTGTGATTTTAGTAAATGCCTCTGTAACTCAAAATAAGCTTTTACTGGAAAAAATAACAGATGTTCTTTCTGAGTATAAACGTTTATATCACACAGACCATGTATTACTAGGTGGTGACTTCAATCTTGTTCCAAATGAATGGCACGATAGATATCCTCCTAGATACAATATTAACCAGTGGAATCCAATTTTGACGGAGTTCATTGACTCAAATAATTTAAGTGATATATGGAGAGAGAAAAACCCTGGAGTAACTCAGTTCTCTTGGATTAAACCGAATGGTAATAATATGTCCAGACTAGATCTATGGTTAGGGTCGACTTTATTATATAGATATGTCTCACACATTTCCATCTCGGCAGCCCCGTTGACAGATCACAGTATTATTATTTTCAAACTTAACCCTGAAAATAAAGCACATTTTAGAAAAGATTATTAGAAATTCAATGCAGATCTTTTAACAGACGATGAATATGTTAAGAAATCCTCCACAAAATTTACAATGATGAGACAATTGGCAATTACATGTGTAGATGGGATTTTTTGAATTTAAAGTTAGATAATTTCCAATTACATTTAGTAAAATGAAAAGTAGACAACAGAAGGAATTTGAAAGTAAATTACTTTATAATATAAATAACTATTGTAATAGACAACTCATGTCAGATGATGATAACAATTCTTTGTTGTCCTTACAGGCTCAATTAGATAATTTATACAAGAAAAAAAACTCATGGAGCGTACATTAGAGCTCGCGCAAAATGGATAGAGGAAGGTGAAAAAAGTACTTCATATTTCTTTAATTTGGAGAAACGGAGGCAAGAAAAGAAATCTATTAACGCATTAATTGTAAATTGGGAAGAATGCACTAATCATAAGATTATAATGGAAGAAATACACAATTTTTACTCAAATTTATACTCCACGGATTATTTCATTACTGATTCTGTAAAGCTTTTTGATTGAACCATATATTCCAAAAATGGATTCTGTGTTCAGAGAAATTTATGATTCTGTTGTATCACTGGAAGACTTAGATAAAGCCTTAAACAAACTGAAGACGGGCAAAGCTCCTGGTCAGGATGGCTTGACTGCCATCTTCTATAAATTCTTCTGGAAAGATATATAATTTTTCTTCAAAACTATTAAAGAAATCATTCCTAAAGAAACATTAACGCCGAACATGAAACAAGGTCTTATCTCTCTTATTCCCAAACCGGGTAAAGATAAAAGACTAATCGATAATCTATGGCCATTTACACTTCTGAATACAGATTATAAAATTCTTACTCGTGTAAGTAAAAGTCAATTAACAGATGACACTACATTATTCTTAAAGAACATTTCCCAGTTCCTTCCTGCACTAAATTAAATTTCACTATTTTCAAAGGCTTCTGGGCCCGTATCCCTAAAGAATTTTTGTGCAAAAACTGGCTCCTAGCGGCCAAATTCTAAGAAAATTCTCAGAGTCATGACGTTTTCTCAGAAGTTCCCCTAAAAGTGACACGAAAATCCCAGTTAATATAAAAGCTATTCCTCAAGATTCCTAGAAGGGCTCCTAAGGCGAGATCTGCTAAGAGCAGGGAAGAGGACTTTTAGTGGCTTAGGAGTTCCCCTAAGCAGCTGCACAAAATGGCCAACAGAGGAGGCAGGAGAGATGTCCTGCAAACACTGGATGACAGGGAATTATTGAGACGCTACAGATTGGATAGTGCAGGAATCATGTTTGTGGTGGATCTCCTTAGAGATGCAATTACTTCACCAACTCGACGCCACAACGCTATTACACCGGAGAAGAAAGGAATCACAACCCTGAGGTATTTGGCAACAGGGAAAATGCAACAATGCAGCAGTGATGACTTGGGTCTGTCCCAATCCTCCGTCAGCAGAGTCATCACCCAAACACTGACAGCTTTGTCACAACCTAATATTGTGACACAATTTGTTTCATTCCCGCTGGATGCCCGCACTTTACACACACATAAAAGGGCATTTATGGACATTGCAGGTTTCCCTGGCGTTGTGGGTGTAATTGATGGAACACATGTGAGAATAAATGCGCCATCAGAGGACGAGGCTGTCTTTGTTAACAGGAAGAATTTCCACAGCATCAATGTGCAAATAGTGTTCAATGTGGCCTGTAAGATTTTGGACATTGTGGCTAAATGGCCAGGCTCCACACATGATGCGAGAATGCTCTCAGAGAGTGGCATCAGACAGCTTTTTGAGAGACGCTATGTTCCAGCTAATTGCCACTTGTTAGGGGACAGTGGCTACCCATGCAAACCATGGCTCCTTACACCTTATCTCCAGACACGCCAAGGGCCCCAACTAAACTATAACAGGTAAGCCAAACAATACAAAAATCATGGAAATGAAATGCAAGCAATATGTTAGAGCATCCAAGTGGTGCAATATTTCCATCAAATAATTAAAGGTCTGTATTCTATTGTAGGGCCCACAAAACAACAAGAGCGGTGGTGGAGCGTGGCATAGGCCAGCTTAAGAGGCGCTTTCATGTTCTCCACGGAGAGGTGCGGCTGAGGCCTGAAAAAGTCAGCAAAGTCATCATAGCCTGTGCAATATTACACAATATTTGCAAGGTTAGACAGATTGCAGAACCTCTGGAGGATGGCGATGAGGATGAGGATGAAGACAACGATGAGGATGGTGGTGAAGAAGATATTCACATTCCACAGGGGAACGTAGCCCAGAGTGGACTGCTTACAGGGCAAACTTCACAAATTTACATGTAGCCCCATGTCATTTGAGAACTTGTGATGGTATTAAGAACTACCACAGTTTTACTGCACACCACCTGCAATTGTTAAATGCAAGAGACATAACACAATCTCTAAATGGTTTATTTTTTAGGTGTTCAATTTTAAGGCGGTAGTACTCCTCCTGAAGGGAAATGACTTTTCTTTGTTGTTCAAACACATCAATTGTGAGTTGCAATCTTCTCTCCTGCAGGGATGCTGATGGAGCAGGTGCTGCGGATGGGAATGGTGTTTGATCCGCCGGGCTATCCTGAGTAGCAGCTGCAGATGGTTCAGACGGCAATCTTATCGGCAAACTTGATGGGCCCGGTTCTTGTGATGGCTCCATGCTACAGAAATACATAGGCCTAGTTTAATTATTGTTTTGATTAAATTAATTCGATACAATGAGCATGGATAACACATGAAATGGCTTTTGCAATGAATAAACACTGTTGATATGAATAACCCTGTGTCCTACCTTTGCTGCATTTCAAGGGCCTGCATCATTGACGTGTCAATGCCTGTTGGCAGCCTGGTGACACTGACCTCAGAGTGTCCCAGGACTTGAAAGACGGCCACCTGGGACAGCCGCTTTGCAGGTGGTCCACCCCCTATAAAGAAACAGTCAATGAACACAGTACTTAGGCATGTAAATTAACTTTGCCAGCAGGAGCAAGTTGCCAGATTATTTGGTAGGCTATAGTATTTTGCTCACCTGTGAGTGAGGATTCCCGCTTGTGTGCTGCAATCTCATCTTTTGCCTTGGACTGCAGCACATACCACCTTTTCTCACAATCGTCGCCTGTCCGCACCACCAGTGGAACAGATGCATTGATTGTTTGGGATATTGTGTCCCAGGCGCGCCTCTTGCCTTGGCTAGTGACAGTTGGGCATAATTTTCCTCACAACATACCTTTATGTTCGTTCACCAACTGGGCCAGCAACAAACCTTGCTCCTCAGTCCAGTTTGGCTTGCGATTCCTTTTTTTCTCCATTATCTGTGTTTGTAGGATATTTGTTAACAAGCCTTCATAAATAGACCAGCCAGTAATCACAGACATTGATAAAAGCTGAGCCGTCTTACTCTCGTTAAAACCACACTGAGTTGTAACGTTGCAATTTCTACTTCATTAAGGACAGCCCCTTGAGATAGGCCATCTTGTTTTCAATGGGGTCCATATGGGAGTGAAAGTACAAAATATGCCAGCTAGGATATTAATATGAGCAAATAAGACACAAATCAGTATTTGAACAGGGTGTAATGAGCTTAAGTTTTCACATATTTTAGATTCTAATGTTAGGCTGGCCTACCGAGATCTCGCCACTGTTTTTAGCAAGGAGCGAGCCTCCACTTTGCCCCCCCACCGACCCTATAATATGGCAATTGACCTCCTCCCTGGCGCTGTCCCTTCCCGTGGCCGCCTTTTTTCATTGTCTGCCCAAGAGACGAGAGCCATGGAGGAGTATGTGGCTGAGGCCCTTCAGAATGGTTCCATTAGGCCGTCTACTTCGCCAGCGGCTGCAGGATTCTTTTTTGTTGAAAAGAAAGATGGAGGGCTTCGCCCCTGCATAGATTACCGGGCCCTAAATAGGATGACGGTAAAAAACCGCTACCCTCTTCCGCTCATCTCTACCGCCCTCGACTCTCTCTCACGCGCCACCGTTTTCTCTAAGCTGGACCTCCGTAGCGCCTACAACTTGGTGCGTATTTGGGAGGGGGACGAGTGGAAGACGGCATTCGTCACCCCCACCGGACTGTACGAGTATTTGGTGATGCCGTTTGGCCTTTGCAACAGTCCTGCCGTTTTCCAGCACTTTGTCAACGATGTCCTCCGGGATATGTTGGGGCGCTGGGTGTTCGTTTACTTAGACGACATCTTGATATACTCCCGCTCCATGGAAGAGCATACCCATCATGTTAGATCAGTGCTGAGCAGACTCCTGGAGAACAAGTTGTTTTGCAAGCTGGAGAAATGTACCTTTCACTAGCATTCTGTGTCCTTCCTCTGGTACACCATATCCTCTGTCGGGTTGGCCATGGACCCCCAGGCAGTCGCTGAGTGGCCTCTGCCGTCCAGTCTGAGACAGTTACAGAGCTTCCTGGGGTTTGCTAATTTTTACTGGCGGTTTATTCGGGGTTTCAGCTCTGTCGCAGCACCCCTTACCTCCCTCACCAAACCGTCTAACCAGCCTCGGCCCTTTAGCCTCCCTCCCGAGGCTGTCCGATCCTTCCGACACCTTCTCCGCCTGTTCACCTCGGCTCCCATACTGTTGCACCCCGACCCTGAGAGGCCCTTCGTGGTAGAGGTAGACGCCTCTGATGTGGGTGCAGGGGCTGTTCTTTCCCAAAGAGGTCCTGATGACAAATTACACCCCTGCTGTTATTTCTCGCGGAAGTTTTCCGAGACCCAACAGAGGTATGGCGTTGGCGACCGAGAGCTGCTAGCCATTAAATGGGCCCTAGAGGAGTGGCGTCATTGGCTCTTGGGGGCCCGTGAACCGTTTCTTATATGGACTGATCACCAGAACTTGATTCACCTTTGTTCAGCCAAGCAGGTTAACCCCAGACAGGCCCGCTGGGCCTTGTTTTTCGAGCCTTACAATTTCCACCTCGCCTACCGCCCTGGCTAAAGAACATTAAAGCAGATTCTCTTTCCAGACAGTTCTCCCACACTTCCCCCCAGGCTGATCCCGATCCCATTTTGCCCACCCAACGCTTCCTGGCTCCCCTCCGTTGGCCTTTGGAGGACTCTATCCAGGTAGCCCTGCGCGAAGAACCCGCCCCTCCGGAGACACCTCCGGGCCGCCTCTATGTCCCCTCGGGATGCCGTCAGGAGGCTTTAATCTGGGGTCACTCCTCTCCCTTTTCAGGACACCCTGGTCCTGTAAGGACGTTGCTGTTCCTTAAACGCGCACTCTGGTGGCCCTCCATGAACCGCGACGTCCACGAATTCGTCTCCGCCTGTGACGTCTGCGCCCGTTCTAAACTTCCTCCTTTGCAGGGGAACTTCAACCCCTTCCAGTTCCGAGATGCCCCTGGTCTCACATCGGGTTGGACTTTGTCACCGGTCTCCCCCCGGTTGACGGTCTGAATACCATCCTCACCATTGTGGATCGGTTTTCTAAAGTTGTCCACTTGGTGGCCCTGCCCGGTCTACCCTCTGCCAAACGCACAGCCGAGCTCTTGCTGGAACATGTTGTCCGCCTGCACGGCTTCCCCAAGAATGTTGTCTTCGACAGGGGTCCCCAGTTTTCTGCTAGGTTTTGGAGAGCCTTTTGTCGCCTCGTCGGGGCCTCGGTCAGTCTCTCCTCTGGCTACCACCCCCAGACCAATGGCCAGAATCCACGGTTTAACCAACAACTGGGTCGATTCCTGCGATGCTTCGTGGCTTCCCAACCTTCTCGCTGGCCCAGGTATTCTACTGTGGGCAGAGCTTTCCCACAACCTCCATGTCTCTTCCTCCATGGGGTTTTGTCCCTTTGAACTCTGCCAGGGGTTCTGCCCCCCCCCTCTTTGAGCATCAGGAGACTGATGTTGAAGTCCCCGCAGCCCAGCTTGCGTCTGGCTTGGGTTAAAGCTAGGGCGGCTATTTCCCGAGCCAACTCTCAGTCCGCCAGGCAGCACCGCTGCAGACACCGCCCACCCCCCTCCTTCCAGCCTGGCAATCAGGTTTGGCTCTCCACCAGACACCTTAAGCTCCACACTGAATCCAGTAAGCTCACTCCCAAGTTTGTAGGGCCCTACGAGGTGCTGACAAAGATCAACCCAGTCACTTATAGCTTGCGCCTCCCATCTGCGCTGAGAGTTCACCCCGTTTTTCATGTGTCCCAGCTTAAGCGACACGTCACCTCTCCACTGACCCCCACCCCCACCCCCACTCCCTCCCCAGCTCCAAGAGTCATAGATGGAGGTCCTACCTTTACAGTCAGGCGGATTTTGGACTCTCGCCGTCTGGGCCGAGGGATCCAATACCTGGTTGATTGGGCTGGCTATGGTCCTGAGGAACGCTCCTGGGTTCCATCCAGACACATTTTGGACCCATCTCTGATTGCAGACTTCAACCGCCATCATTCTGGACCGTCAGGCGCTGGCCATTAAGGGGGGGGTCCTGTCAGACGGCGGTCATATGATCTGGAGGATTTCCCATTTAAGGAGGAGCTACTCACCAGCTCGCCGCTCTGACATCACCTTTTCCATGTCCCGAGCTCCGCAGCTGTGCTTCCCAGCATCGCTAGTTCACGGGTGTAGCGGATTTCCCAATCCTCACAATTACCCGATCCTACCGTCTCGTTAGATCTTGTAATCCCAGCTTTCTCAACAGATCAGTCCTCACGTTCAGGGATTACTATACTAAACCGCGTGCTACTGTCCTTCCCTCGCTTGTCCATCACCGCGCTTGGGTCTCAGCCGCACGCAACACTCCTATCGGTCTATCAGGCCGTGATCCTGACATTTTTGTTAGTTTTTATAAATTAAGTCCTGCTGTGGAAGGCTTCATTAAACAAATGTAACTTAAATAAAGCTTATGCCTTACTTGAGTTCTTGATGCTGCTTTTCGATCAGACTAAAAAACATCAAAGCGGTTGTTCATTGTTAGGAAGCTATTTAGCTGTTGAAACACAGCTTTTTCAATAATCTTGCTGATGAATGGAAGATTAGTGATAGGCCTGTAGTTCCACATTAAAGAGGCTATATGCAACGTTTTCCCCAAAATAAACGTAAAAATAGCCTTTTTCTTTGAACATTTATGACTCAAACATCTCCTGATGAGCATACTGACACCTTCTCAGCTCACAGTGGGTGCACCGATAAGCCTGTATCGAATTTTTTCTATTTTCTGTCGGGTCCGATTTTCCCGCGCTGTCTGCGGATGTGACGTCAAGCGCGTTCATGTTAAATGTTTCAGATCACTCTGCCACTACCGCCAGTCAGCACTCGCAAGCAGTTCAATGGATTGTGTGAATATACAGAAGAGACCTAGGACAACTCTGACACCAACAGTAACTCCACATAAGACTAAGAAAGTTAAACCCTTGACAAGTGCCCGAAAAAGATAGAAGATTAAGAGCGACCGGCGTACGAGCGCGCGCTGCGAGAGCGAGCAGAGAGGAAGAGCAGCTCTGTTTTTTGCCACATGGGGTCAGTCGCGAGTTTAAATTTCAGAAAATTTCATATAGCCCCTTTAACAAGTTGTCCAGGTTGTTCTTCTGTAATAGTCGTTTAATAACTGCTGTTTTTAAAGCCTGACAGGAGGGATGAGTTAACTATTTGAATCAGATCAGGCCCAATGACAATGAAAACATTATCTAGAAGAACTGTGGGTAAGATTGTGAGGCAGCAAGAGGAGGAGCTTAATTGTGTCATGATTTAATCAACTTTGCCTTCCATGTGTTTCATGTGCCCCTTACAGTAACCTCTAATAATTTTCCTTCAATGATGATTTTCTTCTTATGTGTGGAGTGGACAGCTAATAGTTGTCCTGTTAGCCCATTCTTTCTCTTGAGCTGTGGATCTCTGCAGGTCTTCTTGAGTTATCAGGGGATTATTGGGTGTTTCTCCAACCAATGCTAACTTTTTCCAAACTGCTAATTTAGGTGAACAGTCATGTATTGGTAGGTTCGCAGTAGTACCCGATTCAGACTTCCCCAAAACTTTTGTCCTGACCCGTCTGGAATGTTTATTGGTCTTCATGATGAATTTTGTTATCTAGAACGTTGAGAAAAGATGAAGACCTGCTATTTTAGGTAGGCTTTTAGTAAGATAGGGTCTGACTATCAGTTAGTACTTTCTTTTATTTTTTTATCATTAAATTTTATGTATAATTCTGTTTATGTATTTTATTTCTTATTTTGAAGCACTTTAAATATTCTTTGGATTCATTTTTTACTTACCTAAATGACTTCTAAAAGCAATTTGGTGCTCTGGAATTAATATATGTATTTTAGAGTACAGGGCAATGAGTACAAAAGCATGCCACACTTTTCAGATTTTTATTTAAATTACATTTTTTTGCTGTAATTTTTGTTTTTAGTTTTGCAAAGCACAATATGTAATCTCCTACAATAAAAGCATTTGAAAAATAAAATTTTCATTTCTACTTATTTTCACATCTATTTCTAATGAACCAATAAACTGCATCAGCACCTAACCATCTTGTCAGCTTCCACCATACTCCCTGTCATGTTTGATATTTTAAAGAAGACCCCAGTCCAGGTAATTATGGAGCAGAAATAACTTTAATAGAATAAGTTAACTTACAATTAGAACACAGGAGGTCACAAACACAGGGAGGTAACTGAAGGAGCCCTGCGAAGATAAACATAAACCGGAGAGCTTATATATACTGAGGAGGAGTGGAGAATGACACAGGAACCCAAGAAACTAACACAAGGGCTAAACAGTTGCAGGCGAGAGAGAGAGAGAGAGAGAGTGGGCATAGGGAGATAAGAATATGATTTGCAGATGGGAAGGGAAGCTGCATGGCAGGTAGGAAATAAACAGAACAGTAGGAACAGAGAAAGGAAAATATAAAAGTTTATACAATAAGCAGAAATAGACTAATTGAAAAACAATAATCCCAAATGCATAAGAGAAAATAGAGTAGAAAAGAATGAACACAGAGGAATGAACTAAAAATGACAAGATCTAAGTAACTAATAAAGAAACAATAAAACAGAAATACAAATGGAAACTTAAAGCTCAGACACCCATGTATCATGACAATCCCTGGACATGTGGGTAGTTAGGCCAAGCTTAACACAAATAAAAGTTCCTGGTTGTGGTGCCTATAACTTCAAGATCTGTAGCCTTGAAATGAAAACATCCTCTCTCTTAAGACAGGTTAAATCCATCATCGAATCTCAAACATATCACGAGGTTCCAGTCATCCCTCCCTAGCTTTATGGGAGAAACTCCTTTTCATACTGTCATCAGCTTTGGAAGATCTGGAAATGCTCAATAATATACAAAACATAGCTCACCATTTTCTCACCTGCGGCAGTCCATGGTAACACATCAGCCCGGTTCTCATTCACCCTCTGTGGCTTTCAGTGAGGTCTTGGATCAGCTAGGAATTTCCCCTTCTCACCAATAAATCCCCCCTCAGCCTTTATCCTCTGTACCTCTATGAACTGCTTCACCTTTACATACCATGTCAGATCCACAGATCCTTTGAGATGCGATTGCTCTGCCTTGCCCAGACTGAAAACCGGTGTGCGGAAGCTTCTGGAATGGTCTCCTTGTACACGTCCTACTTAACCTTACTTATTCACCAAGATCTTATATATATATATATATATATATATATATATATATATATATATATATATATATATATATATATATATATATATATATATATATATATTTATATACATTTATACACACTATTCTATTACTTCCTACATTGACTTTTTTCTGTATTTCCTTTTCTCAGGAGTTCTACCTAGACAGCTTAGGTGGGTCTGGTTGCCTTTACTGTGTCATGGCAGATTTCCTCCACAAGAGGGAGGACAGTTGGATATTTACCCTGTTGCATGACTTTATTTAGTTAAAGAAATGGAAATCCCCATCTTCTTAAGGCACTGCGGTGAGGATGTCAACACAATCATTAAGAGACAAAAAATGACAGAAGGGGAGGAAACATGGGGGTGCTGAAACTCACAAAATTACCGAAGATACGTACACATGTATGCATGTACTCACACACATAGTTACTCATACTGTATGCATACATATTTTTGAACCTACATATACCTACAGTATACCCACATACACAAACACACACACCTACATGTACATGCATAGATGGAAACATGCGCATACATGGAAACATGCGCATACAGATACATGTGCATAGACATATATAAACACATACTGTATATAAATATACCAGTTATTTGAATTTAATTTCTGTACACACAGTCAGACCAGTAATGAGCCATTAAGAGCCTCCGAGTATTCAGTATCTATGTAGGTAACATTTTAGGACCATACTTAAATAAGAAACATTTTTATGAGATCACTTGTTTAAAATAAATTATGATAATCAGGGGAAGGCTCCTCTGTAATATCACAAATTAAAATGAGCTTCATTATGAGTTTTCTGTACAAGGTTTTAACCTTGCAGTTCTTTTGTATCAGATAAAAAAAGCCGATCAGAAATACTGGTCTGCTGTCACTAGGATTAGCTCTTCTTCTCTGGGGGTAATCTTTTTCCTTGTGTGAACACCTTTAGCCTAAAACTGAATTGTAGCTCATTCTTGTAGACACTTTTATCAATCATATTTTGATTTTCAGTGGTGCTGTCGTACTAATGGTACACTAGTCTTACCTAGCCCAGGACATTCTAGCTGCCCTACTGACAGTTAACGTAGGAGACCCAACTGTCGTTAGTTATAGATATCCCAAAGTGCTTAAACTACCATCTGGGGGATAAAACTCTGTGGATTATTATTTTTATACCTTTTTTGAGACAATTAAACCTGAAGAAGATACAGTATATGTTGCAAAATAGTTTGAGTAGTACATGCTCTTTTCAGTATGAGCTTTGTTGGCCATTTTTCAGTTAGCAGTTGGAAAAGGATTAACCTGGTTCAGAGACTAAGGTACATTTTGGCTCTGTAGCTTCAGGGGATGGAAGAAAGATGCGGTTTTTTGGATGGATTATAGTCAGACTCATCCAAATTGAAAAAGAGGATTCAGTTTCAACTCAGCATATATGGTAAAAGTGCAGTTCTTGCAGCAGTAATTGTACAGGTTCCAATTTCCAAAGCTTGAATTGATATGCTTTTTATGTTGCCTCTTCAATTCACATATTTTAATAAGTCTGCTGTGTAGTGATAACTGAATAATTTGCTCGTGTGATGTTTGCTAAAATTAGAAACAATCTGGGTAGGGTGGCTGTGCTGTTAGGTTATGCTACAGATCTGGTAAAGACTAAGTGTTTTACTAAGTAAATTTAAGACTGTTTCTTTAGTTAGAGCTGTCGGTGGTGGTGGTTGTGATAGCAATTTGATTTTGGGTATTGATCAGATACAGAAGTCCAGTTCAGCACTGACTCATATAACAAAACACATCTGAACATGAAGACACAAACACTTATAAACACACATATCTATCTATCTATCTATCTATCTATCTATCTATCTATCTATCTATCTATCTATCTATCTATCTATCTATCGTAAGAAACAAAAACAACAGCAATTTCCAAAGGGTTTATTAATAATTCATACTGATATTTTGTACATTAATCACTGGACATAGAGTGATCCCTCTCACTGAATATTAATAAAAGATAATTTAGTCATATGCACATCATATCCAGTGAGCCGCAGGAATGATTGCCTTTCTTTAAACTGGCAGCAAAATGTCTGCTGATATTTCATCCAAAATATACCTGTGAATATCAGCCCTCACTAGGGGATTTGTTATTTACATTTAAAAAAACATGTAAAATATATCAGTAGATGAAAGTGTTGTAAATAATTTGAAAATTATTTTAGCTTTGTTAAGTCATTTCCTGCCTTGAGACATCCCAAATTTATTTTAAAGTAGCAATAAGTTGTAGAAGAGCTGCAACAAATTTGATTGAAAAAAAATATAGGTATTTATATGTGATTCCAGAGAATAGATTACAATGTTAACATTTATTTACAAAGGATTATATAACATTTCTTTTGATCAGACTCCCACAATCCTTATGCCTCTAAAGAAATACATAAGAAGCATTAAAATGAACTAAAATAAAAAAAATCCCGCAGTTATCTATTGGATAGCTTTGCTAGGTTTCATACCTCTATTGACCATCTTTTCATTGTGCATGGTGGTCAGATAAGCTTGTTATGTTTTTTTTTTTACCATTTCTGGTTTAATTAGGCCATTTATCTTGGATCATTATCCTGCTGAAAGATCCAATGACAACTTGTATTTCGTGTATTGGGAGAGTCCATTAATTTATTTTACTGTAAACCTTCTGGTATTTGAAAGAGATCATGATGTCACGCTAGGTTTTAAGTGCCCTCGAAAGTTAAACGGGTCCAAAGCATCACAGATCCTTCGCCACAGTTGACAACAGGTATAAGGTGATTTTTTTTCACATATTCATCCTTTGTTTCATGTCAGACTTACCTAGTGGTGTTTCTGTTGCTCAAAAGGTTAGTTTTAGTTTTATATGACCAAATGCTTTTTTCTTGCATGCATCACAAACAACCAGCTCACATGTAGATAGCATCTAATGGTTGTTATATAGATGTGGTGACCTGAAGACGCCACTCGTTGCTGCTGTTATTTAACAGTAGGTTTTGGTCATTGTCCCTTCCTTTTGTCCCCGCATAATTTGTATCCCAGGTAAATAAGAAGTCATGAATCCCAAAGTATATATTCCAGAGACAGTCTGATCAACGTAAAAAAAAACTAATCTGAATATAGCAGTTTTCAGTTATACTTATTTCATAAGAACTTATGGGGTCTATGATTTTGCTATAGACATTTTTGTCTTAATGTAGGATTCTCCCCGCTGAACAAATGAATTTAAGTTAGAGGTTGAACATTTCTTATATCTTTCAGTAGAAGCGTATGCTACTCCAATAAAAGATCAACTTATTTTAAAGCTTTTTACTCATCTATGTCAAGGGCGCAAATAAAAAGTGTCAAAAGTAATATATTTTAGTTTATCTCCAGCTTGTTTGCTGTTGATATGGAATAATAATGAAGAGTTGCCTGTGACACGATTGTTATAAACTTCAGTTAAATTCTGTTATTGATTCATTGTAAGTTTAAACTACTTTTAGGCAGTTTAGGGCAACATTAAAGTCACCAATAAATGTTATATTTTGTTTACAAAACGAAGCTAAAACAAAACAGTTTGAAGCGCCCAGCATCTCATTTGAAAATAGAATTGCTTATGATGCCATCATCTGTGTCAAAAGTTTGTTCATAGTTGGAGATGAATTTCTTTTTCTTGCCAAAGGTAGAGAAGGTGTTGTAAACATCCAGGTCTCCTCTGGGCATCAGCTTCAGTGTGCTGTAGCCAGACGTAGTGCCGGGTATGTACACGTTGTGCTGATAATCTGCTGCCTCGGAATGAGGCTGAGTTTGCTTTGGAGTCCATGAGTAGTCAGGAGCCGCTCCCTCTTGAAGAGATCGCTTGCAGTCTGCATAAAAATGCGCATGAATTAGCCTAAATCAGGGTAAAATTCAGGAAATGAGCTCATACGTAAATATACTTCACTTGATCTGGACAAAGTGGCTTTTAAAAGCATCTTCCTAATTCAGCTTTTTAGCTAATAATACCCCTCGAGGGGACTTTAATAAATCTCATACTGAAGCAGTAAAATCCCCCCCTACTTTTGGGATTTGGCATTATCTGCTTTATGGTTTATCATTTCACGTCTTTGACAGAATCCCTCTGGTACAGAAACAGGGAAAGCCTCAAACTTAATCTACTTATAACCTCTTTCATATAAACAATAATACTCTAGAACTGGACCTACCATTCATTTTGTTTCCCCATGTCCAGTACTGTGGTCCTACCGAGCAGGAGAATCCATCAGTGTCACACTTTGGCTGGGGTGAAAGAGTTTCCTCCATATTACCTGAGCTATATCTAAAATGACGACAACAACAACAACAACAACAACAACAACAAAAGTATCAACGGATATTCTTCATGTACAATGTTCCAGACTGTGACTGAACAGCGGAAAAAACCCACCTTTTGTAAGCTGAGTTACGCTGGTTCTTGGTCCATGTCAGGTTCTTGTGTGAATACTTGAGCTGCACAGATAAAATACAAAGATTATGTTGAAATCACAGGGAGCAATTAAATAAGCAAACAAATAGTTAGGAAATAAACAGATGAATGAATAAATGAATGAATAGTTCTTTAACCCCTATTGCTTTTGCATTTACACTTTTTAATGTTTATTCTAGATTGCTGTTTGCTGTTCCTTTGTCAGATTAATGTTACAATTTCCTTTCTTCTTGTACCTGGTAAAAATAAACATGATAGATCTTTGGACTGAATCTACAATATAATTATGTACTTTCAACAAATTACTTGATAGGCTGGGCAATGGTGTGCATGGAATTTATTGCACACCACAACTGCACAAACTGCATGCACAGATTCCATGTCTGTTGGAATGCATGAATCCAAATTATAACAAGTGCAAGGAAGCAATCATGTGATGAGCTATTAAACAGGCATCCGGTGGGTCAGTTAATTATCTACAGTGGCTTGCAAAAGTATTCGGCCCCCTTGAACTTTTCCACATTTTGTCACATTACAGCCACAAACATGAATCAATTTTATTGGAATTCCAGGTGAAAGACCAATACAAAGTGGTGTACATGTGAGAAGTGGAACGAAAATCATACATGATTCCAAACATTTTTTACAAATAAATAACTGAAAAGTGGGGTGTGCGTAATTATTCAGCCCCCTTTGGTCTGAGTGCAGTCAGTTGCCCATAGACATTGTCTGATGAGTGCTAATGACTAAATAGAGTGCACGTGTGTGTAATCTAATGTCAGTACAAATACAGCTGCCCTGTGACGGCCTCAGAGGTTGTCTAAGAGAATGTTGGGAGCAACAACACCATGAAGTTCAAAGAACACACCAGACAGGTCAGGGATAAAGTTATTGAGAAATTTAAAGCAGGCTTAGGCTACAAAAAGATTTCCCAAGCCTTGAACATCCCACGGAGCACTGTTCAGGCGATCATTCAGAAATGGAAGGAGTATGGCACAACTGTAAACCTACCAAGACAAGGCCATCCACCTAAACTCACAGGCCGAATAAGGAGAGCGCTGATCAGAAATGCAGCTAAGAGGCCCATGGTGACTCTGGACGAGCTGCAGAGATCTACAGCTCAGGTGGGGGAATCTGTCCATAGGACAACTATTAGTCATGCACTGCACAAAGTTGCCCTTTATGGAAGAGTGGCAAGAAGAAAGCCATTGTTAAAGGAAAACCATAAGAAGTCCCGTTTGCAGTTTGCCACAAGCCATGTGGGGGACACAGCAAACATGTGGAAGAAGGTGGTCTGGTCAGATGAGACCAAAATGGAAAACGCTATGTGTGGCGGAAAACTAACACTGCACATCACTCTGAACACACCGTCCCCACTGTCAAATATGGTGGTGGCAGCATAATGCTCTGGGGGTGCTTCTCTTCAGCAGGGACAGGGAAGCTGGTCAGAGTTGATGGGAAGATGGATGGAGCCAAATACAGGGCAATCTTGGAAGAAAACCTCTTGGAGTCTGCAAAAGACTTGAGACTGGGGCGGAGGTTCACCTTCCAGCAGGACAACGACCCTAAACATAAAGCCAGGGCAACAATGGAATGGTTTAAAACAAAACATATATCTATGTGTTAGAATGGCCCAGTCAAAGTCCAGATCTAAATCCAATCGAGAATCCGTGGCAAGATCTGAAAACTGCTGTTCACAAACGCTGTCCATCTAATCTGACTGAGCTGGAGCTGTTTTGCAAAAAAGAATGGGCAAGAATTTCAGTCTCTAGATGTGCAAAGCTGGTAGAGACATACCCTAAAAGACTGGCAGCTGGAATTGCAGCAGACGGTGGTTCTACAAAGTATTGACTCAAGGGGCTGAATAATTACACACACCCCGCTTTTCAGTTATTTATTTGTAAAAAAATGTTTGGAATCATGTATGATTTTCGTTCCACTTCTCACGTGTACACCACTTTGTATTGGTCTTTCACGTGGAATTCCAATAAAATTGATTCATGTTTGTGGCTGTAATGTGACAAAATGTGGAAAAGTTCAAGGCGGCCGAATACTTTTGCAAGCCACTGTATAACAAATGTTAGCTTCACTGACTTGAATAATACAAAATCCAGCTCTGGGTCTGTTTTGGAATTATTTCATTTCTTAGTAGCAAATATGTGTGGGAAAAAGGCTAAATGAACTAAATGTTAATGTTATTTTTTAAAGTTTCTAGCATCTTTTAATTAGCTATCCATAACTTTCTGTCTCCGCAGAGTTCACATTAAATATGAAATGGAAATCCTTTTCTCTCAGACACTGTTTAAACATGGGAAAGACATGAGAACATGGCATGCAAGCAAGGCAGATGTGTGTTGATCTTTGTGTGGATGGAAATTGACAGTAGAAAATAGCTGTTCAACCTAAACTTGAATATAAAGTCAGAGCAATGATAACTAGAACTGGAAGAAATATGTTTTTGCAAACCCATGTTTATATTGCCTCTGTAAACGGTAAGCAGGTTGGCAATGGGGGTAAAGACTTTCCAAAATTTGCTATTAGAGAACCGTGCCAAAAAGTAGCTCCTTGGGTTTACCAACTGCTCTGTAACAATCACTATATACAATACCCAGGCCAAGCAGTTGGTTGTAAGTGAAGCCAGAATAAAGCTTCTTCTATCACTGTATCACCACTGTAAATATGCAGTTTTCTAAACTCTTCTGAGACTTTAATGGGAAATCTGTGCTTCAGTCAAATGCGACTAAGATTGAGCTTTTCAGCAACAAACACTCTAGGTGGGTTGAGTGTGAAACAATACGTGAATGAGTAGAAAGATCCCTCACTGTTAAGTAAAGTGATAGGTTTGTGGTGCTGTGGGATTTTATTTCTTCATATCCAAAAGTTTCTGGCACAATTTTACCTTTGTTCAAAGTACATGGAAAGGGACATTGATCTGGTTAGGTGAAGACTCAAGCAACACTTGAAAGAGTAGAAAACAACTTAGTTAGGATTTGTTTTCTCTATTTTTACCGAGAGGTTATGCTACAGCAATAAAAGGTGAAGGTTTACTGTAAAGGTTTCCATTATAACTTGCATGTTTATGCCCCCCCCCCTAGTGCCAGAGCCTAAAGCTCCTCTCCACTCTCCAGCAGACTCAAGTCCACTTCCCCCCACCTATCAATCAATTTTCCCATCAAACCTAGCTTCTCTGTCTCTGCTGAAGAAAGGGATTCCCAAGTCATGGTGCTGCCACCACCATGTTTCACTTAGGAGATGTAGTATACCTGATGATTTGCAGTGCGTTTTCTGCAACACATACTGCTTTTGACCTAGGTAAATAAACAAAAACAAAAAAGGGTGCAAACTCCAGAATTACACTACTTAGTTTGAGTCTCCCAGGTAAAATCATATTAAGCACAAAAATAATTGTGGTTGTAATATAAATGTGAGCTATGGATACTTTTTACGAGGCTTTGTGTAGTATCTCACCGTGTTTTTATGCTCTTTACCTCATTCGGGGTTGTAGTTCTGTTGTTGGACAGCTCGTTGCGCTCCAGCGTACTCCAGCCTGAGGTCAGGTAATCCGTACTCTTGGTGTTGTTCTGCTGAACCGACAGAACTGGACTGCACGGCTTGAGGAACATAAAGTCACTTTTGGATGATTCCGGGGTCAGGCACATTTTGTAGCAGTACACCTGCGGGTGGGCGCCGCTACTGTTTGCCTCTGCGCAACCTGACGCGCCCGCAGTGGACATGCGGACATTTAGGTTGGACTTCTTGAAAACCTCTGTTGTTGTGGTGGTGTTGGAGGTGGAAAGCTGTGACTGAGAATAACAACCGCAGCAGCCGCTGATTGAAGAGAGGCTGGACGTCTTGCTGGGCACTCTGCCCTTCAGTCTCCTTGCTGCAACGAGGACGATGATGGCCAGCAGGAACGTGAAGGAGACTGCGCCCAGAGCCACGATTAAGTACAGGGTGAAGCTGGAGTTGTGATGCGGGCTCTGTGACAGGTCACCCAAATCAGGCTGTAAATCTGTCAGGCTGTCAACTACTGACAAAATGATGGAAACTGTGGCCGAGAGGGGTGGCTGACCATTGTCCTTCACCAGAATGACCAGCCTGTGCCTTGTGGGCTCTTTCTCCTCTATCTGGCGCATAGTCCTGATCTCGCCTGTGTACAGAGCCACGCTGAACAAGCTGGGGTCTGTGGCTTGGAGAATCTGATAAAACAAACGCGAGTTCTGACCCGCGTCCGCGTCTATCGCGTTGATTTTAGACACCAGGTAACCCGCGTCCACCGATCTGGGCACGTTTTCGCTCGGTGTTGTGCCGTTCTGCGTAACGGGAGACAAGATCATGGGCGCATTGTCGTTTTGATCCAAGATGAAGATGTGCACTGAGACATTGCTACTCAGAGGGGGGAAACCCGCGTCCTGAGCCTGCACTGTCACCTCAAAGTTTTTAAGCTGTTCGTGATCGAAGGAGCGCAGTGCGTAAATGTTCCCGTTGTCCGAGTTTATGGACACATAGGTGGACACAGGCATTCCTTGTATATCTCCTTCTAGTATAGAATATGACAAATATGCATTTTGACCTGAATCTGGATCCGTTGCAGTCACGGAGCAGACGGACGCCCCTGGTGCGTTATTCTCAGTAAGATAAACAGTATATGAGGGCTGTTTGAAATTTGGCACATTATCATTCACATCAGACACCTGGACAATAATTGTTTTCCTTGTAAATAAAGGAGGAGAACCCATATCTCTGGCAGTGACAGTGATGTTATAATCTGATACCGCCTCTCTGTCCAGAAAGTCTGAGGTCACTAAGGTGTAGTAGTTCATGAAGGAGGAGTGGAGTTGGAACGGGATGTGATGCGGGATCTCGCAGTCCACGTTCCCATTTTCTCCCGAGTCTTTATCCATCACACTGATGACAGCTATCACCGTTCCCGGTGGCGCTTCCTCCTGTACTGGTGTGGACACTGAGGTCAAGATCACCTCTGGCAGGTTGTCGTTCTTGTCCAGGACGTTCACAAGCACTTTGCAGTGCACCGCCACGGCGGAGGGACCCTTGTCTTTCGCCTGCACGTAGATTTCGTGCATCCTCGCTTTCTCGTAGTCGATCACGCCTTTCACTTTTATTTCTCCTGTGCGCGGGTCCACGCTGAAAAGCTGGCGCACCTTTAAGGGAGCGTGGCCGCTGAAGGAGTAAGCAATGTCTGCGTTCGGACCCTCGTCTTGGTCCGAGGCATTGAGTTTTATCACCACCGTACCTTTTGGAGCATTTTCCGCCAGCCTCACTCTATAAAACGACTGATCGAACACCGGCGCGTTGTCGTTCGCGTCCAAGACCGTGATGTAGATTTGCGCAGTGCCTGACCTCTCCGGGGCTCCTCCGTCCACGGCGGTCAGCACCATCTGATGGGTGCTCTCCTGTTCCCTGTCCAGTGGCGTTTGCAGGACCAGCTCTGCGAATTTACTCCCATCGCTGCGCGTCTGGATGTCCAAGTGGAATTGCTCGTTAACGCTCAGCAAGTAGGTGCGCAGCGAGTTGGATCCTACGTCCAGGTCCTGTGCGCTCTCCAACGGGAAACGCGATCCGGGCGCAGCAGATTCGGATATGTCCAGGTTGATCTCGGTCCAGGGGAAGCTCGGAGAGTTGTCATTCACGTCCAAAATCTCAATCTCCACCCTATACAGCTCCAGAGGGTTTTCAATCACAACTTGCAGGTGGAAGGAACAGGACAAACTCTGTTCGCACAGTTCTTCTCGATCGATTCTCTCGTTGACAAACAGGACACCGTTCTCCAAATTGACCTCCACATATTGCTTCTTGGAGCCGGACACTATCCGGAATCTGCGCATGTAAAGCTTGCCCAGATCCAAGCCCAGGTCCTCTGCGATGTTCCCCACGAAAGCCCCATGTTCCAGCTCCTCTGGGATGGAGTAGCGGATCTGGCCCCACGCTTCACCAAGGAAAAAAGTGAACAGCGCAAAATGGCATGGGAGCCATTTCAAGACTAGTTTACTGTTGGTGCCCATTTGTTGACGGAAGCAAGAGAGATGCGCCAGAATAAAGTCAAACAGCGTGCAGAAGTTTACGTCAGTGAGACTGGAGCTGCGCCCTGGTGTCTGACAGAAAGGGAAAAGAGGAGAGATGCGCAGGGGCAACGAGCCTATTTCCTGAGTGTGCCTGCGTGTGCGCGCGTTCATTATTGGCCCCACTGTTTCAATACAGGGGGAAAACGACATCTGCTCGGATAATCTCTGCTGCCTACTAGCCCGATCAAAATCGTGTCACTGTCCTTCGGCTTTAACCGCAGGTTTAAAGGACAACGTTCAGTTTCTTGTAGGAGAGTTTCATCTAAACGCAGATATTCCTGCAGTATTAAAAGTTACTCTCAAACGAGTTCAGAAATCCCAGCTGTAAGTGTTTAATAAAACTATTAAACTTCAGAACTCGGATAAATACATGAAACCATGTGCCTCGTAATAATATCCACATCACTTGAAGTTGTACATATTTTATGAGACAACAGACTCCAATTTATTTTTATTATGATCTTATGCGACGAACAAAGTAGTGCAGGGGGAAGAACATATCAAATGGCTATGACATTATTACAAAAAATCAAAATCTGATAGGTGTGGCATGTATTTGTTCTCAGCCTCCATGAATGAATACATTGAACTGCTTTTAGAGTATGTGTCAAACTCAAGGCCTGTGAGCCAAATCCGGGCACCATAGCCATTTAAGAGGCCCTCTAAACTCTAGAGGACCATATAAATAGAACCTTTGAGTTCTGTTTATGTGGACCTAAATAGTATTCTCTCAGTCAAATCAAATCAGTGTTTATTTGAATAGACCTAAATCACATCATTGTGAAAAGATGTTCAGTATTTAATCTAAAGAAGTACTTGTCGAATGCGAAGACATATATTTATTAATAGTTGAACGGTTTGTTAAATATAGTTTTATCAATACTGCTGCCACAACCGACCCTTTAAGGACATTCATGATCTTGATATGGCCCAAAATGAAAATGAGTTTGACATCCCTGTTTTAGAGTATGTCTAGAGGCTTTTCAATTGAGACTTTTGAGATCGCAAAATAGCTCAAGCTCAAGATAAATCAGATTGGATGAAGAGTGACTGCATATCACATTTCATGATTTGCTGGATTGGATTTAGATATGAACTTTGACTGGGCCATTCTAACACACATAAATACTTTGATTCAAACCATTGTGTTTTATTGTATGACTGCCCTGGTTTAAACTTCTCCACAGCTTTCTCCCTAACCTATCTATAGCTTTTATTTTGAGGTGTCAGAGTAAAGGGGGTGGATATACATGCAGCCAATGGTTTTCAGGTTTCTAATTAGCAAATAAAAAGAAGTTGTGTATTGTTTGCATGACATCCACAATGAAACAATTTGTCTTTATCAGTTACATACAATTCCAGTAGAAAACATTCTATTTTGTTGTGTTTATGTGATAAGATATGTGACTACTTATGCAAAGATTGTACAACTGTAAATCTATGGCTGTTGGGTAATGGCATAAAGAAGTAAGAATTTATTTTTGCAACATAATATGTAAAGCAGCAGAGCAAGGCAATCCATTTCTCAACAGTTCTCATGTAAAGTCACAATAAAAGTAATTTTAAACCACTGCTAGGTCAATGCTTTGTCGCATGTTTTTCTGCAAGTCCTAAATGTGTAAATCTTTCTTTGCAAACGATTTCATAAATTGCTGCAATTTGAGCTAAAATGTTTGCTTTTCTTTTGACCTTCATATTTTAATGCATTGACACTGAAACCGAGTAGCTCTATCTGTTTTTTCTTTTTTTTTGGTTCTCTATCTGTTTGCTCCAAAAAACCGATTTCTCCTGGTTTAAAAAAGTGAAAACACAATCTGTCTGCACAAACGAAACGGCAGCAGATGGTGAGGTTTTCCACGGGCTCATGCTCTTTTTAATTAATGGAATGGAGATTAGAGGGCATTTTCCCTGGATCATTAGTGAACAGAGGAATTAAGACATTTTGTGAGGAATAATCCCAGGGCTATCCATGTGATGCACATATTTTTTTTTCTCTCTCTGTCTCTCTTCTTCTCTCTCTGGTCATATTGACCTGCTTTTCGCAGCCTAAGTGCACGGCATCACTTACGCAGGGCAGAGACTAAGTAGCTGGGATAAGGGCACACAGTCACCACATTTAGGGATAAAAACTACAAAAGAGATTATCTCTCTGTCGCCACCCCTCTATTAAGCTCTCTCTCCTACTCATCCTGGAGATCTCTATGCCTAACCCAAGGGCAAAAGTAGACTATCAATCCCTTTGTCTTTGAATACACTTTAGATTTAAAACCACAGGATTAATATAGGTTAGTCCATATTTTTCAGCTTTTAACACTAATGCATTTTCTCTATGACTGAACCATATCATGTTCAAAGAAGAAATCACTACTTTGCATTCTGTTTAATCCCTTTTGAAAAACTGTATTGTTGTACACCCGTAGATTGGTGAGCTCTTTAACGTAATGGACTGCTTAAAAATGTTAAATTTGTAACATGTAGCGTTTATTTGTGTTAAGTCCCAATGAGTCACCTTTTGCTGCAGTTACCTGTGCAGGTCTTTGGGAGGTGTGGCATGTTAAATGAGAAGAATTCTCATATACATATATTTTCATTCTTTGTAAAAAAAAATAGCTCAAACTCAATCTGTTTGAATGGAGAGTGTTATCAGGTTTTGCTACAAATTTATTTTGGTCAGGCCTTTGACTGGACCATTCTAAGGCATTTACAGTGGCTTGCAAAAGTATTCGGCCCCCTTGAACTTTTCCACATTTTGTCACATTACAGCCACAAACATGAATCAATTTGATTGGAATTCTGCGTGAAAGACCAATACATAGTGGTGTACACGTGACAAGTGGAACGAAAATATTACATGATTCCAAACATTTTTTACAAATAAATAACTGAAAAGTGGGGTGTGCGTAATTATTCAGTCCCCTTTGGTCTGAGTGCAGTCAGTTGCCCATAGACATTGTCTGATGAGTGCTAATGACTAAATAGAGTGCACCTGTGTGTAATCTAATGTCAGTACAAATACAGCTGCCCAACACCATGAAGTCATTATTCAGAAATGGAAGGAGTATGGCACAGTTGTAAACCTACCAAGACAAGGCCGTCCACCTAAACTCACAGGCCGAACAAGGAGAGCGCTGATCAGAAATGCAGCCAAGAGGCCCATGGTGACTCTGGATGAGCTGCAGAGATCTACAGCTCAGGTGGGGGAATCTGTCCATAGGACAACTATTAGTCGTGCACTGCACAAAGTTGGCCTTTATGGAAGAGTGGCAAGAAGAAAGCCATTGTTAAAGGAAAACCATAAGAAGTCCCGTTTGCAGTTTGCCACAAGCCATGTCGGGGACACAGCAAACATGTGGAAGAAGGTGCTCTGGTCAGATGAGACCAAAATGGAACTTTTTGGCCAAAATGCAAAACGCTATGTGTGGCGGAAAACTAACACTGCACATCACTCTGAACACACCATCCCCACTGTCAAATATGGTGGTGGCAGCATCATTATCTGGGGGTGCTTCTCTTCAGCAGGGACAGGGAAGCTGGTCAGAGTTGATGGGAAGATGGATGGAGCCAAATACAGGGCAATCTTGGAAGAAAACCTCTTAGAGTCTGCAAAAGACTTGAGACTGGGGCGGAGGTTCACCTTCCAGCAGGACAACGACCCTAAACATAAAGTCAGGGCAACAATGGAATGGTTTAAAACAAAACATATCTATGTGTTAGAATGGCCCAGTCAAAGTCCAGATCTAAATCCAATCGAGAATCTGTGGCAAGATCCGAAAGCTGCTGTTCACAAACGCTGTCCATCTAATCTGACTGAGCTGGAGCTGTTTTGCAAAGAAGAATGGGCAAGAATTTCAGTCTCTAGATGTGCAAAGCTGGTAGAGACATACCCTAAAAGACTGGCAGCTGGAATTGCAGCAAAAGGTGGACGGCCTTGTCTTGGTAGGTTTACAGTTGTGCCATACTCCTTCCATTTCTGAATGATCGCTTGAACAGTGCTCCGTGGGATGTTCAAGGCTTGGAAAATCTTTTTGTAGCCTAAGCCTGCTTTAAATTTCTCAATAACTTTTTCCCTGACCTGTCTGGTGTGTTCTTTGGACTTCATGGTGTTGTTGCTCCCAACATTCTCTTAGACAACCTCTGAGGCCGTCACAGGGCAGCTGTATTTGTACTGACATTAGATTACACACAGGTGCACTCTATTTAGTCATTAGCACTCATCAGGCAATGTCTATGGGCAACTGACTGCACTCAGACCAAAGGGGGCTGAATAATTATGCACACCCCACTTTTCAGTTATTTATTTGCAAAAAATGTTTGGAATCATGTCTGATTTTCGTTCCACTTCTCACGTGCACACCACTATGTATTGGTCTTTCACGTGGAATTCCAATAAAATTGATTCATGTTTGTGGCTGTAATGTGACAAAATGTGGAAAAGTTCAAGGGGGCCGATTAATTTTGAAAGCCACTGTATATGCTTTGATCTAAAACATCACTTTGTAACTCTGGGTGCATATATGGAATCACCAGACAAGGCAATTTTTATTTGTATAGCACACTTTCACCAACCAGGTAATTCAAGGTGCTTTTACATGATTAGGGGATAAAGTAAAAACAACAATAAAGCATAAAACACACACAGAGCATATGACATGTACTTAAAAGCATACATGAATTAAGGATAAAGTAAAAACAACAATAAAGCATGACGCACACACAAAACATATGATACATGAAAGATTACTCAAAGGCAGCTCTAAACAGATGGGTTTTTAGCTAGGATTTAAAAGTAACTCAGTGTTTCCAGCTTTGCAGTTGTCTGGAAGTTCGTTCCAGATTAGAGGAGCATCAAAACTGCTTCTCCACATTTGGTTCTAATTCTAGGGATGTTGAGTAGACTGGAATTAGATAACCTGAGTGGTCTGGGGGGTCGGTATAGTGACAGTAGATCTTCAAGATACTTTGGCACTAGGCCATTCAATGATTTATAAACTAGTAAAAGTATTTTGAAGTCTATTCTCTGAGGTACAGGGAGCCAGTGTAAGGCCTTTAGAACTGGGGTGATGTGCTCTACTTTACTGGTTCTAGTGAGGACGCGAGCGGCAGCGTTCTGGATCAGCTGCACCTGTCTAATTGACTTTTTAGGCAGACCTGTGAGGACACTGTTGCAACAATCAGTCCGACTAAAGATAAACGCATGGATTAGTTTTTTGAAGTCCTGTTGCGACATTAGTCCTTCAATCCTAGAAATGTTCTTCAGGTGATAGAAGGCTGACTGAGTCCATTGCAACACCTAGATCCTAGGCCTGATCAGTAGTTTTTAGCTGTATTAAGTGAAACTCTGTGCTGACTCTTGTTCCTCTTTAGGTCCAAAAGTAATTACTTCTGTTTTGTTTCTGTTCAGCTGGAGAAAGTTATGGCACATCCATCCATTGATTTGCTAGATGCATTTACTTATGGTCTGGATGGGTTCAAAGTCACCTGGTGACATCGTAATGTAGAGCTGAGTATAATCTTCATAGTTATGGTAGCTAATCTTGTTGGTTGTTATAATCTGGGCAAGTGGGAGCATGTAGAAATTAAATAGGAGGGGCCCCAGGATGGAGCCCTGGGGCACCCAACATGTGATTCCTGTCGTTCTGATGAAAAGTTTCCTATTGAAACAAAGAAGTCCCTGTTCTTGAGGTAATATTCAAACCAGCCAAGTACTCTACCAGAGAGTCCAACCCAGCTCTCCAGTTGTTCCAGTAGTACATCATGATCAACAGTGTCAAATGATGCGCTGAGGTCCAAAAGTACCAGCACTGTGGTTCTACAACAGTGGTTTCACCACACCTTACTCCCTGACCTGCTTGCGGGGTTTCATAGTCTTCATACTGTAATGTTGTTTGTTCACTAATGTTCCTGAACAAACCTCTGAGGCCTTCACAGAACAACTGGATTTCCAGTGAGATCAAATTACCTACAGGTGGACTCCATTTTACAAATTATGTACATTTTGAAGTAGATTAGACCAGTAGATCCACTTGATTGTATTTAGATATGTCATATAAAAGTTGCCAAAATATAAATGACATGTGATTTTTGTTTGCAACTGAAATTAAATCTTCAACTTTATGTTTTCCTGTCACACATAATCCCAAATAATATTCATTCAAGCTCTGGTTGTAAGGTAATAAAATGTAAATAATTTCTAGTGAGTTTGTATTTTCCTGTTATATTAATGAGACAACAATAAGAGTATAATTCGATAACCACAGTGGGAATTTATACACCCTGCTGAGCAAGAAGTTTGGAGGAATTCGAGTGGCACACATGCATTTCTCACAAAGAGTGATTGTTGAGTTCATAAAACAAGTTTAATTAAACAGATAACACTACCAGAAGACAGGGTGCGGGTTAGTTCAGTTTAGGTAATCCATCTTTACACGCATATTTTCACATGAACAAAAAATTGATTTAACACTGTGCAAAAAAAAAAAAAAATCCATTAGGATATCACGTCATGCGTGTGGTTGATTGTGGTTAGCATTAATGCCTGTTTTGCAGAAATGTTGTTCTCTGTTTCCCTCTAAAACAAATCTCTGTTGAAATGGGATAAAAGGAAATGAGACGTAAAGTCATGTGCCTTTTTTTTTCTTTTTCTTACAGATACATCTACGGAGCCATCTGTCATTATCAGTGGAGCATGTTTTCAGAGCTGTACTATTTTGAACATTAAAATCACAATACATTTGCACTGGTATAATTATATGTATAGTTGTAACATAAATGTGTGATTTTATGTGATACTGCTTTGTTGCCACCGTTAATTATGCTGCACAGAGGTCTTTATTACCTGAAGCATTAAACTAGGGCAGGAGTGTCTTTTTTTAACTAGGCTGAAATGCCTTCAGGAAGATGGACATGAGGCATGACTGCAGGCCTCTGAAACCATTTGAAAGTATATTGACATCATCAGAGCTATATATTCCTGTGTGGAACATGGCTAAAAAAGTATCTGTATGTTCCATATTAAGTCAAAATTCAGTCAACAGGATTCCTGTTTGTAACTATGGTCATCAGTATAAATTCCTCATAAAAATCCTCACACTGTGAAAACTGCTGAGTTAAAAACAACCCAATTTGTGTTATTCTGCTCACTCAAGCCTATGGTATGATCCACCGCTGGGTTGATTTAACACAACAGGGTTGGGTTATAGGGTTGACTCAGCATTCTGAGTAAAATGTTCAGCTCAAAAATGGGTTAATAATCCTTTGTGGTAAGTCTAACAAAGAGTGGGTCGAAAGAATAGCCCAAAAATCGTATTGCCTAACAAATAATTTGTGTGTTAAAATAACTATTTATTTCATCCAACCATCCTTTTTTTATTACCGCTTTGTCCTTGCAGGATCACAGAAACGCTGGCGCCCATCCCCAGTAGTCAAGTGTCGAGAGAGGTTGTGTATAGCCTGGACAACTCCCCAATTCCTCACAGTAAAACACAGGAAATAAAATGCTATGTAAGTACGCACCTGAGCACAACTTAAATGGGCCAACTAATTGATGTTGCATATTTTTGGAATTTAGTAGGACTTTGGGGTACTCAGTGAAAACCATTGATGGAAGCGCAAAACATCTACACTGCAAACAGAAAGGGTTCGACTGGGATTTAAACCCAGGTTCTTTTTGTTCTGAAGCAACAATTTTACCAACTACATCCCTGCAGCATCATTCCCTCTCGTGGAAGAGGCTCAGTCTGATCATGTTGTTGTATAATTAAAAATAGTGAATGATGATAATTCTTCTCTCTTTTTTAAACCAACAATGTTGTGATAATCCGTCCGTCCGTCCATCCATTTTCTTCTGCTTATCCGGGGTTGGGTCACGGGGACAGCAGCTTAACCAAAGAGACACAGACTTCCCTCTCCCCAGCCTCTTGGGGCAGCTCCTCGGGAGAAATCCCAAGGCATACCCAGGTCAGCCTAGAAACATTGTCCCTCCAACACATCATGGGTCTTCCTCTGGGCCTCCTCCCGGTGGGACGTGTCCCGAACACCTCACCAGGGAGGCGTCCAGGAGGCATCCTGACCAGATGCCCGAGCCACCTCAACTGACTCCTCTCGATGTGGAGGAGCAGTGGCTCTACTCTGAGCCCCTCCCAGATGACTGAGCTTCTCACCCTATCTCTAAGGGAGAGCCCAGACATCCTTCAGAGAAAACTTATTTAATCTGCTTGTATCCGTGATCTCGTTCTTTCAGTCACTACCCAGAGCTCGGGACCATAGATGAGGGTAGGAACGTAGAAAGAGCGGTAAATCGAGAGCTTGGCCTTTCGGCTCAGCTCTCTCTTCACCACGACATGTGGGTACACCGCCCGCATCACTGCAGATGCCCTATCAATCCCCCTATCGATCTCCTGCTCCATTTTTTCCTCATTCACGAGCAAGACCCGCGGATACTTAAACTCCTCCACTTGGGGAAGGATATTGTCCCTGACCCAGAGAAGGCACTCCACCCTTTTCTCAAGACCATGGTCTCGAATATGGAGCTGCTAATTCACATCCAGCCGCTTTACACTCGGTCTGCGTACCGCTCCAGCAAAGCTGTAGATCACGTTCTGATGAAGTCAGTAGGACTGGGCAAAAAGTAGATGATTTTGTGATAATGTGTGGATAAAACTAAATCATAGACCTTAAAGATACCTAGAGTATGGGTCGTGAAGATAATCACGCAGGTTTAAAAGTTTACTGCAATATAGATTGTGTGGCTCTTTTACATTCTGGAAAAGGAACAGATATTTATGCAAAAAAAAAAAACATGTTTTTAAAAATTATTAATGCTATTAATTATGTCATGTGCATAATGGAGAAATAGCTGAAAACTGAAAGAAGGAGAAAGATTTGAAACTAGATTCAGACCAGTGGCTCTGCACTTTTCAGTTGACTTCCCCTTCTAAACTACATTTGCAGAGGCTTACAGAGACTTTCTCAAACAACTGCAAATGTCATTGATTCAATTCAGTTTCATGTAACGGTGCCAGTTCATGGCAAAATCTTATGAAACTCTACAGGAAATGAAACCATGTTATTTCATCTAACCAAGCACTGGGGTAGCAATGGAAATAAAATACCCTTTTAAAAAAGAAAATGGCGTCTGTCTGAACCGTAGACAGGCTCGGTGGCTATCTACCTCAACCAGCTGGGGGATAAAAGAGAGAATGGACAACAACAGAAAAGGGAAAGCGGCTAGGGCAAGGTAAATCTAATGTACACACTATAGTTCAAAGTGTTTCTTGGAAAAAAGAAATGGATTGAAAGAAAAAGAATAGATTACAAGGATCAGTAATAGTAAAACACAAGCATTACATTAAAAGAAGCAGTAAGATTAACATTTTCTACAAAAAAAGATCTAAGAACTTATGAGGTACATAAATGCAATAATGTTTTCAGGCCTGATTTCAATTAACTAACAGTTTCTGCACATCTTATGTTTTCTGGGAGTTTTTTCTGGAGCTGAGGAGCGAAGAAACTAAATGCTACCTTTATTTCAATTGAATGCAATTCTGTTAAAAAACACTTTTTATTCATCCCAGAGGGAAATGGGATGTAGTTGTAACTCGTATGAATCAAGTGTCTTTAAGAAGTTGTTGTTAATGCTGACGGCTGTGGGGAAGAAAGAGTCTCCTGTAGCGCGGTTTTGTGTTATGGCGAAACTGAAAAAGCCTCAGACTGAATTCAATTCAATTCAATTCAGTTTATTTATATAGCGCCAATTCACAACAGATGTCATCTCAAGGCACTTAACAAGAAGTAATTTCAATACAATTATACAAACATTTCAATCAGTTAAAAAGTTTCCTATTTAAGGAATCCCAGCAGATTGCGTCAGTCATTGGCTGAAGACACTATGTTGTTCCATGATAGTCTCATGAAGAGGATGGTCAGGGTTATCCATAATGTCATCATCATCTTTTTTTCTGGTTCTGGGAACATTGAGTTAACATGTCTCTGATGATCTCAGCAATATATTTAGGCCCAAGTCCAATGAGACTCTCGTAGACCAATAACAATTCAAGAAGCTTTCCCTTTTACAAACATGGAGCTAGTGCAGTGATAGAAAGACTGGTGTTATTTTACTTTTACATTTTGGATGAGCTTCAGTTGCCTAATTGATTTTTAAAGAAACGTTTACAATATTTGGACATGCATCAGTGCTTCCCCCCGCTGACGTTTTTCAATGGTAGAGGACTGACTAATAATACATTGTATGTGCCTTTTGAAATGTTGGTTCATGACAGCAACTTGCTTTCTGGCATGCATGCTGAGTGCTGTTACTAATTTGGATTCTTGGGACCAAATAGATTAAATTTATGAAAATTCAGTCCCATCTCTTACTGGTAAAGTAGACACATTTGCTGAGTGACTGAAGGGACTGTGGTCATATGTTCAAAAAGCAGTGTTCTGTTAGCATACAATCCAGTGGAAAAAAACAAACTATTTGCCCTCTAACAGATCTATTTTGTGTTTGCTTTATTGTAATAATGTTTTAAATCATCAAACAAATGATAGTCAGAAAATCCTAACCTGAGTAAATACAAAAGCAGATATCCAAAGGATGAACTTAACACTAGAAAAACACAATTCAAATCAACCTAGCCTATGTGAAAGAGCAATTGCCCCCTTATCACGAAACAAGAACTGGCAATGAATGGCTCTTTACATCTTTGTGGGGGAATTTTGGACCCACTGTACTTTGCAGAATCACTTTAACTTAGTGGAGGTTTTTGTAGTATGAAAGTCCTGATTAAGGTCATTAAGGCCATCTGAATCATATTTAAATCCAGACTTTGACTGAACCTTTCCAAAACTTCACTTTGTTTTTGTCTTTTATCTATTCAGGGATGGACTTGCTGGTGGGCTTCAGATCACAGCAAGCCCCACACTATAACACATCCACTACCAATGATTGACTGAATTTCCATTTTCGTTTGACATACTCCTTGAAAAAGTTTCCATTTTGTCCCTTTAGACCACAGAACAGTTTCTTTTAAGTGTTGAAGTTTTTAGAAAATGTGAGGCAGGTTTTTTGAGGTGTTTTTGATCAGCAGTAGTTTCTGCTTTGTAACCCTCCAATGGATTACATTTTTGCCCAATCTCTGTCTTATTCAAATTCTATATTATGTTTGATATCATGTACTTTAAAAAAAATATATATATTATGACTTGTTTGTTAATACAACAGAATCAGATATTTGTTGTTTTCCCACCTACATTTTTCCACAAACTAGCAGATAAACCTGCCCATGTAAAATGCAGATGATGGGGACAATTGAACAGAATAAAGAAAGTGGCTTTTTCAGCTCCAAGTCACAGATTACCAAGTAATTCAGGTCACTGCTGGACATGGAGAGAAGCTTTAACAATTAACCCAGCAGCAAACAGATGTCTCTGTGCTACAGCGCACCAGCATGCAAGGAGAGACAGACTGCTCAGTGTGTGCAGCCTAGTTTTCTTTCCTAAGAGGATGGGATGTTAGACAGCCAATTTGAGAGGCCTCTCCTCTCTCAGCATGGGGATCGCTTATACAGGGAAGGAGTCAGACAGAAGGATAGAGATTGCAGACTTTGATCTCCTTTGTTGACCTGATATTCCCATTCCAAATGTTAGCCATGTTGCACTGATTTTATCAAAATTGATTTAGAAGTTTTCATGAAAATGGAGCAAAATGGGGTCTTCTGTTCAGTGCTGTCAAAGTAAGGTTAACCCCTCACTATATATATATATATATATATATATATATATATATATACATACATATCACTATATTGTGTCTCTGTGCTAAAAGCACTGCAGAATATTCCGTCCTGCAATTTATTTACTTGTAATTACCTTGTAATTAATTTCAACCTGGACGGCCTGTTTAGCTCTCTGCTCTCTTGCTTTTGACCGCTAGTCCTGCTGCTGGCATGTAGCTAAAGTCGCTTTCTGTGTGAAAGCTGCCTAACAGCACAAATTTGCAACCAGCGGTAGTTTAGACTCCAACCACCAGATGCCAGCAAAGTGTTTCCAATACAACAATTTGATTGTGTGCAATCTGCATCAGTAGTATTAATGTTGGGTTAAACAATGACAGCTTAAAATGACACTGAAAATAAATAATGGAATTGGAAAATATAGTTGTAGCCGAAAAATGTTAACTTCAACTCATGTAATAAATGTACAGAAAACAATTGTATTAAAGGAGCTGTATGTAAGAAATGTATTTCAATTCATCATAAAATGGCCCTGATATGTCACTAGACATGAAGAAATCATGTTAATTTCAAATACTTATATCACTGACAACAGTAGTACGGCCATAGTATTGTCGTTTAAAAAGTGAAGTTGCAGCCCTCATCTGATGTTGATGTTGTCATCTTGTGTTTTGGCCTGAAGCGGCACCCTCCACCTATCTACCAATCACGAAGTCTGTAGTGATTCTGCTTCGGTGTTGCCAGATCTGCTTTAGTTACTACAGCTGCAGCTACAACAGTGTTTTGGATAAAAAAAAAATCTAACATTATGACACCTAAAAGACCTCGTTGTCATTCAGAAATACGTTGTGACAAAGTCCGAAATGAAACAAGGATTTGTATAGGAGATGCTTTTGCAAGATGGAGATGGCTGAAAACAGAGAAGATTTTGTTCCTGCTGGATTCTGCAGCCTATCTGGCAACCTCGAGTCAGGGGGAAGGGGGAGGGGATATACCGCTCTACAGTAATTTGAAAGTGATTGCAGTACCAGTTTTGGCCACAATCTTACATACGGTTCCTTTAAAAGTTAAACAAAAATTGATAGTGAAAAAAGATTAATTGAAACTAAATGTATCCAATAAAACAAATAAGTCAATTACAACCAAGTGTTCACATGGACAGGAGAATTTGTTGTTTGGAGAAAAAAACAACATTTTAGAGCCGTCAGTTTATCTCTTTTTTTTTTATTTGAAGTATCATATCTTTTTCTTGGCTTGATATGGGATTGCAGGGAAAACCCAAGTTTATCTCTGGTAGCAGTTCATTATTTGTGTTATCAGTTCCACCAGTACTTTTTCTGCTGCGAAGAGTCTGAATGACCGTTTGAAAAAAGGTCTACGGTTCAACAGCTATCAATGGTGAACCCGCCGCAGTGAACCTAATTATTTTGGCTTGATTAAAGCCTTCAGTGGACTCTGCTTGTTTACACAATGCGCCGGGCAAACCATTTCACCTTGTCTTATTTCCCCAGAGGTGTTGCCCTACGCTGGGATGAAAGAGACCCTCATCACCTTTTTGTGTCCCAGTGTGATTCCATCGCTCCCCAACAGTAGATCCAATCAAGCAAAGCTGTCACTTGTGATGGTGCCCAATGTCCAAGGTTGTGAACTGAAAACAAAATCCTTTTTTCTTTCCCCAAAGGACATTTTAATATGTCCCAGAGTGAAATACACAGGTACAAAAAATAAAACAAATGTTGTTTGAATTCTATTTAAACATTTATTTGAAGGGTTTTTGGTTGTCTTTGTTTTTTACATTTACACGCCTCATCCGTGTCTCTTGGTTTTGGCCAACAAAAGCCCTGTAATTGCTTTTCTCACTATGACAGTTTGAAAAGACAGTGGTGTGAAGTACATAATCAGGAAAAGAACTTTGTATTATTACAGAATGCTTTCACAAGAACTTTGTGATATTTTGTCAGTGATAATCTAATTCTAAACTCTTTACTAAAGCTCAAACAAGTCTTCCCCTTATTCATTTAAGGATTTGAAACATTAATGGAAATCATTTGTTTGAAACACAGAATAAAAAATTCAACCTGTCATTCATTTGCAAGAGGGTTTTGTTGTTTTATGATAACACTCTCTATTTGAAAATAAAGTGTAAAAGCTACTAACCCACATACACTTTTGATGCTCTGACAATGTTGTTAAAAGCTTCATGTTCCACAGATTTTTGTGCTTCGTACTTTTTTAAAGAACTGCCTTTTTACTCCTTGACGTTTAGCGCTCCCTGGTTCTGTAAAACTTAGAAGTGTGTTTAGGCTCATTGCACTGCTGCAGTCAGATTTTTACTCTATTTTTGATACAACCCCTCACACACACACACACACGCACACACACACACACACACGCACACACACCCACACAAACCATAGGAACTAACATATTTTCATCAGAGTGGCTTATCTTGATCCCTCTGTTACTGTCACAAATCTCTCACTGGGATTCATAAGTAAAGATGAGGTTGTCTTTTTTGTCTGCCACTGTGGACTGTGCTGTAGAAAAGAAACATTCGGATTCTTGCAGAAAACAGCAGAGCAACAGTGTATAAGGGTTTACAAAGCATAACTTCAAAGTAAAATATCAATGAGTAAAGGACTACTCATGCAGGGCTCATCAGACGTGTTCATTTGGTAATCATGGGAATTATTCTCAAAATTGACATTTTTATGATTCATTTGGTATTTTCTCTAAATAAGGCAAGGCAAGGCAATTTTATTTGTATAGCACACTTTCAACAACAGGGTAATTCAAGGTGCTTTACAGGAATTGATGATTAAAAAACAAAACAAACAAACATAGAATATAACATTGGAGAGTTTCAAATTTAGAAATGCTGTAGCAGCAACACATTGGCTGTATTATCATGCTGAGGGTCAGTGTTGCTGCCAATAGTAGTGGAGCATTGCACAGAGTGGATGGAGCTGTGAAAAAGAAAGGCTACCTATAAGTTATTCAACTTCAGCTTAAATCAACATAAAAGTTGTACAAAAATGGGTGTTCTAAAAGGACAATAATCCCAAATATGGTTCAAAACTAGCTTTGGAATGGATAAGGCAACTGTTAGATGCTGATCTGAGTCTACCCCACAACCACTGAAAAATAGTGCAGGTTGAAAGACTGGGCCAAGAAATTTCTGAAGACGAATTTGCAAAGGTTTCTTTGACTGCTGAGATAGGAGGGACTATTGACAGACCACATAGATGAGCCTGTAGCTGGATCAGTAACATGAACAGAGCTGAACTTTCACTCAGAAAGGTGGGGGCTGCAGTAGTATGGTTCAGTAAAATAAAGGAGGAGCTAGCTGGAAGTTTTTGGTTTCAAAATGGACTAAAACTTCCAACTCCCAAACCTACTGGCAGTTGTTGAAGTCAATTCCCCCCCTCATGCAACGGTTCAGGAAAAAAACTAAACATTACAACTTTTAGGATCAAGAAGCCTCCATTAACAGAAGGAAATGTAAATGTAAGAAAAATGTAAATGTAAAGATTAACAATTGAAATTGGAAAATGTTCATTTTCCATTTAGCTGCATAATGATTCAGCACACTAATAGTTGTCCGGTGATTATCTTCACATTGATATTCCTATAAGAACACCCAAACCTTATTACTTACTTAATAATCAGCATTGAGGTTTACTAACAGGTTGCACTTACTGAGAGGGCTGTAGTTATTCAGTAATGATAGAATGATCATAAAAAAATAATAATAATTGTGTACATTGTACAAAAGAAGCAGCAATGACAATAAAGATCTTTCCCTTAAGGGTATAAAAACATTTTGGCATTCCATTTTCATTGAAATTTAATAAATACAAACTTTTTTTCTGTCTTTTTTTATTTGATACTCCTTTACATTGTTAAAGTATTGTTTAAAAGATGCGTGGTTGTGTAAATTCCTTACAGATTTTTGTTTGGAAAAATCCCTTAAGAAATGTTTAATAATCTAGAAAACATCCTAGCTAACTAAAGGTTCAAATACATCATCAGAAGATAAACTTTGTGGCTTCAGTCTTTATGGTGGTGATTTTTTAAAAGTTTTGGTTGCTGTAAGGAGGAATCAAGTGACAATCAATTAAATGCAATGTTACTGAAAATGATGTTAACCACAAAAGCCTAATTTGCTCTTTGTTTTAGCCCAGCCATAACATGATCTGCTGGCATCTTTCCATTAAGCTCAGGGAAAAGTGTTAACAAGGACAGGGCAACTGATACCACTCTATCATTCTGATTGAATTAGAAGAGCCAAATAATTCTTGTAAAAGGGACAGGAGCACCAAACAATTTGTCTTTTTTCAATTAAGATACAGTTCTTTCTTTTGAAGATGTTGATGTCGTGATCTCATGGACTTTGAGTTTGGTTGTATCTTATCTTGTATTATGGCCTTTGTATTTGGACTTATTTCTGTATTTTTGATACTTAACACTGTTTTCTTAGTGTTCATTCATAGTTCTAGGTTTAACCCTGTTTAAGTTTCCCCCTTGTGTATTCATTCTGTGTCCTGTCAACATAGTCCTTTAATGACCTCATAGTGATTGTCCCTTTAACAGCCGCTATTCATTCAGTGTAATTATCCTCACCTAGTTCCTTTGCCACTCATCACTTCCCCTCAATATTTAATCATACTGCTTTCTTTTATTCCTTGCTAGTGTTTTTATCCGTCAAAGCTCTGTGGCTCCCTTCCTGTCTCCGTCCTTCAGTTAAATGGATTTTTTAGCATTTAAACAATTCTTCATCTCCGTCATGTCCCCTGAATAGAGAAAGAACAATGTCAGTATCATGCTGACAGTGGATCACCATTCATGTAAAGAGTTGCCTCTTGTCAAGGGAATAGATTTACTCTCAATTTTGGCAAAAAAACACAGGCAATGATTAAAAATGGGATCAAAATGTTGCCCAGCGAGCTACTTTGTTCTATAATCCAGCTGCAATATGTTGCTGGATTCATGTTTTTATTTACAACATAGAGGAGGACCATGTTAAATGCAAAAGTTGTAATCTGTAAAACTAAAAAAGTGGCAAGATTTCAGTTTCCTGACCAGGAAACCTTCTAGGTAAAGTGTGAACAAAAAACCATATCTCTGCACCGTGGCTAGCCCCCGCAGTCTACCTGCATGGGTTGTACTGTAAACTGAATTTCCCCTTGTGGGATCGATAAAGTATTCATTCATTCAAATGTTTGACCATCACTGTGCATGAGAAGCAACAGCCTACATAAACTCAACAAAAGAGACAATGTCAGGGTATACTTAGTACACACCTTTAAAACATTAGTCTTTGACCAATCTGTAGAACAATCTTCAAACAACTCTCTCACCGAGGTTATTGCTAAATGATTAATTGTGTTTCATTATATGAGAAAAAGCAGTGAAGGGGGCAGATGGTTTCAGAGATTAGCGACTACAGCCGAAAGGCCCAGGCACCCCTTCTCATCCGCCTACATCTGGACACCAATCAGCAGACTTAATATCTCTCTGTAACACATCTGTTGTGAAAATATATAAAACTCAATCAGGACGTCAGATCATGTAATGACTTAAATGCAAAAACAAACTTCTTTTTAATCAAGCCAAAGCCAAGCAGTGAACCAGTGAAGCCAGCTCAGATGAGCTGCTGTGTTTTGGAAAGTATGTTGAAATTAAACCTTCACTATTTTAAAATGTACACACATAATCACACTTTCCTTAGAATCTATCAATATTACAAATGGCACACGTATCTTCTCAAACTCCAGCCAAATGAGGCAGATGGCTGATCTGCCCGAGTCCAGTCAGGTTGGTTGTCTCTACATTGTGTTATTTGTTATACATTCAGTGTTGTAGTCTTGCTGGAGGGGGAACCTGCGCCCTAATCTCAACGTTTTTTGCAGCCTCCAAAAATTGTTCTTATGGTACATTCTTGTGTTTAGCTCAATTTAAAGTATCTCACTATTAATTTCAACCAACGTCAATGTCCCAGCTAAATAAATGCATTCCCACATCATGATGCTGCCACTGTCTGTTTTTCACTGTTGGTGATGTACATATTGCATAAATGATGTGTAGAGTTAGTTTTCCGCCACAGAGCATTTTGTGTCAAATCCAAAAAATTCACATTGGTCTGATCTGACCAGCGCATCTTCTTTCACTTGTTTGCTGTGTCCTCTACATGGCTCATGGCAGACTACAAACAAGGACTTCTTAAGGCTTTATTTCAACAGATTTGTTCTTCTTGCCTCTCTTCCATTTATGCCAGACAACAACCCAATGGAAGAACAATGGAACAATGGAGGTCACAGGGTGTAACACAAAATGCATTCAGGGTCTCCAATGTCAAAACAACAAACATACCCCCTTCTGACTGAAAACAAAATAGCTCTTATCTATAAAAAAAACAAAAATACAATGCCTAAGTTCTCCCTGGTTGACCACAAAAAAGGAAAGAACTAGCAGACAGAAAATGGCAAGGGAACCCATACCAAACATCTCATCTAAAACAAGACATTTTAGAATAAAAGAGTTCACCAAACAAGATAAACTAGTCACAGAATTGCTCTTGGTAGAGAGGATTAAGTTTTTCAGTCAACAAAATCCCAGATGCCCAAAGGGAAGGGGCGTGTCACTGGATGACTGAAGCATTTATGCAGTCTGCTGATGAGGAGAAAGGGATTTCAGCTGTGCACCAAGGTGTGACAGCAGGCCTGCAAACACACAAAACAGAAGAAAGAAGCTCCCATTGAGTAAGAGAGCCCCTAGAGGTCAGCAGACATACAGTGGGGCAAAGATTTATTTGGCAGCAACCAATTGTGCAAGTTGTCCCACTTAAAAAGATGAGAGAGGTCTATATTTTTCCTCATAGGTACACTTCAACTGTGGGAGACAAAAAGTAAAAAAATCCAGGAAATCACATTGTATGATTTTTAAAGATTTCTTTTCATATTATGGTGCAGAAAACAAGGCTTTAGCACCTACAAACAAGCAAGAATTCTGGCCTTCACAGACCTCTAAATTATTATTTAGGAAGCTCTCGATCCTCCACTCGTTACCTGTATTAATGACATCTGTTTTAACTTATTCTATGTATAAAAGACACCTGTTCACACCTTCAAACAAACAGTCAGACTCCAATCTCCACCATGGCCAAGACCAGAGAGCTGTCTAAGAGACAAAACTGTACACCTGCATAAGACTGGGATAAGCCAATCTATAAAAGACAGGCAGCTTGGTTAGAAGCGATCAGATTTTGAGACAATTCATGGGAAATGGATCACTGACAATCTGACCTGCACCATTATACATATAAATTATTTAAAAATCTTACAATGTGATTTCCTGGATTTATTTTAATTCTGTCTCTCACAGTTGAATCTTTTTAACTGGGACAGCTTGCACAATCAGTGCCTGCCAAATATTTTTTTGCCCCACTGGAACACCTGATTTGTGGAGTGCACAACTCAGTTATCATTTTGAAAAATTCTTCCAGCTGAGCTCTAGATCTCTACAGCTCTTCCAGAGTTACCATGGTCCTGTTGACTGCTTCTCTGGTTAATACTTTCCTTGCCCAGCTGAACTGAGCTATACTCTTCTCCACAAGATTATCCCTGATATGTCAGCAGTCTTCTTTGGTGTTTGTCATGCTGTTTGTTCTCTAATGTTCTCTAACAAACCTATCAAGCCTTCAGATAACAACTGGATTTACACCGAGATTCAATCACAAACAGTTAAATGGTTTAGTCATTAGGTAACGTATGCAAGCAATTTCTTTAACTGGGTCATCAGAGTAAAGCTTACTGAATAAACATAAATACCAGACTTTTTAGACTATTCGTAAAAACAAAATAAAAAAAAACAAAAAGAGCACTTCACAAATATACCTTATTGATTTTTGACATTCACATAAAATCCCGATAAACACAAGGTTTAAGTTTTAAAGGGACAAAAAGATTATAGGGGTTTGAATATAGTACCTTCTGCAAAGCATGACCGACAGACAACCTCACCGGTAATGTTTCAAATCATCTTAGTATTTCTTTACAAAAGCTGCTTTGTAGGGTGAAATATTACAGGTAGAACTCTATTTAGCCTTTGTTTTCTGAACACCATAAAGTGATCACAATATGTACCTTCTGAAAAGCCCTTGTTCCTGGAAATGGTTGCTGAGATTGGATCGCTGACCCAGGCCATGTACGGTGACACTCAAATACTCAGCAAAGTCACTGTTTCATTTTGTTGTGATTCAGTTTGTCATTCTGATAAGAGGGCAAATATTTGAAAGGTAAAGAAATCTGGCTTTGACAAAAGCAATGAAATCATACACACTATGGCAGACAAACATTAAAAAAGTACTGCAGATTGAAGTTTGCCAAGAAGTATAAACCAGAGGCCAATCAAAGATCAATAGTAATAATGTTGGCAACATATCAGAAATACATATGAAAACAACATTTACAACATGTGATAGAAAGCTCAAGTGTCACAGTATTTAGCAGCAGTTTCATATCCATCTTATGCTGATGTTAACAGCTTCCTGTAAAACAGTGGCAGCTGGTGGAAGGCGGTTTATTTTGAAATGTAGTGAGCTGAATTTGTACATTTCTTCCTTTTTGTCTGTCGCAATATTCAAATAACTACAGACATGTCATTTGGAACCTCAAACATGTCGAGAACATGCTATCTTATTGAGTTTATAATCTTATAGTCCACTGATTGGAGAAATATCCTTACTTTTGATTGCTGGCAGACCAGGATTCATGACGATTGTGGCTGAAGAATCTTAATCCAAAGGAAGCACTGAAAGCTCTAAAAGTGTGTTCTCTTTTCTTATTACTTGTACATTAAAGTCCCGGGAGGAGGGACAGCCTTGCCCCACCGCTTGGGCTTTGATCGAGCACCACAGAAGAAACGTTAGGTTCTGAAAAGGATTAACATCACTGCTGAGAGCAGATCAGGTATGATTTTATCTTTCAGATCAGTATTATTTGTCAGCCCATGACATCCTGGCCTTTCCATCCCTGATCACATTCTCAACCTGCAACAGAAAATTACCATTCAAAGTTAACAAAAGAGTTAACTAATGCTCTGTCTGTGCTTTAATAATATTGAAAATGTCACATCAATACAGAATTAAATTACATTCATTACCTAAGTTTTCATCCTTAGCATTGGAGTCGACAAGGCAGATAAATATGGTGGTATATGTAATCAGAGTCCAATTCTGCAGGTTATCCCCTCAATCTTTGAAAGATGAAGGAGCTCATATGATGGTATTATCCTGCTGAGGATGAACAAGTTATCATTCTAACATGTTTTAATCCAGATTTGCTCTGCAAGGGACCACTTGTTTACATTTTAAGAGGTCAGAGCAGAAAGATAATTTTAACAATGTATCACGTGACCCAGGAGTAAGGTGGATAACAAAAGACTCCCAAATTTAAAGTTATAACAAAATAGTAAAAATGCAAAGAGGTATTGAGTCATGCTGTATTCTGAAAAAATACAGAAGTTTGTTGTCTTGTCTTGTTTAGTGGGGAGGGGGTTTCTTTCACAACTTCCTGATATTACCCCTGCACAAATAAATGTGGGGGGATAGAAGCTGCTGTAAGTATTGTCAATAATTTAAGGTTTTATTACAAAAACAGATGTTTTTTTTTTTCTTCTTGAGATTGAAAAGATAGATTTTTTTGATATTGTAAACATTGTTTTTAAAGTTTAACTGACAAATTACCCAAAGTTGATTTTACTTTACTTATTTCCTTTATCATTCTCCCTGGATGGTTAGGCAGAAATAAATTAAAACATTACAGAAATATTAAAACTATTGCACATTTGTATCATTAAATTCTGCAGAAATGTTTCCTTCCCCCAGTTATCTTGAATCAAATCTGTCTTGAACATTTCTATGCAGTTCCTTTGACTTTATGGTTTGCTTTTTGACACCCACCATTAGTTATAGACTATATATGGACAGACAAATGCATAACCCAGTTATGTCTACTTAATGGAACTGGGTGAAGTTGGAGTGGAATGTTTCCCATTGTAAAAGGAAAGACACTTTATAAAAGCAGGCGGGGTCAAATATCTGTCCAGCTATCCAGAAATGCGATGCCTATAGACACTAGTTATGGTCTTGAAAATCACCTTCATTGTTGGCACATGCAAGTAGGGAAAGAGGCGTGGCTTTCAGCTCCTTCCAGAAGGGGAGGGATAGCAGGGGCAGGAACTATACTTGCTTACATCTCAAAATCTCCTCCTCCTCTCCGTGATGAGGTCACGCTACAGATCGTTTTATCTATCTGTCCATCCGTCCAAATATTTTGGCTTAGACCAGTACTTCTCAAACAGTGTGGTGGGCCCCAGTGAGGTGGCCAGAGGGGCGCGAGAGCCAGGAGGAATTAACACAGCAAAAGTAGTCTGCTCAGACACACTGGTGCAGAGACTGATGGGAGTAGGGCTCCATGAAGTTTCGGAATGTGGGAAAGGCGGACGGAATTGCGGAATTCAAGAAAGAAAATGGAAAACACAATAAATTGCAGTTCATGTAATGTTTTGGCGGCTGCAGCCCCTGTACCTGTTGTTATCTGGTTACGCAGGGGTTGGGTCGGCCCTCCTCTCGACACAGACAGAATAAAGCAGCCAGCCATGGCGAAAAAAACTCAGAAAAAAAACATAACAAAAAAACAACTTGAAGCTTAGTGAACAGTCGGGGCTAGCAGTGTTTATGAATCCAGAGAACAACCCTTCTATAAGTTATGCCAGCTCATGGGCAACAAGGTCTGCAGGAACATGAGAGCTAAACACATAAACTCTGACATGTCATGTAGTTCAGTGGAGTCTATGACAGAGTTAGGAAATAAAAATTAACAAAGCTCTTGATCATTATGGAAGTGAGCACATTATCCAGGTCTCTTTATGAGACATGTTTCGGTGCTAAACCCAGCTAAAGCATTTTTAAACAGATGTTTTCTTTTATAAAATGTGAAAAACATGAGATTCTTTATTTTGCACCTAATGTTTTAGTTCTTTAAAAATGACAATGAAATGCTTAAACCACATCACTGTTATTTTTGTGAAAATATCTGTGAATAACAGTAAATGTGTGTCTCTTTGGTTATTGATTTGTTAAGTTGTTTTCCTTCACTCCATAATTACACACTTGTGGGTCGATAAATATGGTCAGAATGGAAAAAGGGGAATTCAGAAAAATAAAAATTGCAAAAGTGGAATTTTGGAAAAAATAAAACAGAATTTGAGAAATAATGAAACGGATTCAATAGCATGCAAGAGAGGTTTGTGACAGTGAAAATAAAAAATGGTAGCGGTGACGGAGGCAAAGAAGTTATACAATGTTTTTAAATAAAGAATGAAGCTGACAAGTACCCAATATTTACAGTTTAGAAAAAGTTTAGAACGTTACCGTTTTACCTTGAACTTCACATTCCAGTCAATGCTTTGCACATTTTCTCTTTTGAGAATCACAGCCTGAGTAATGTTGATTAAATGTTACCAATTGAGCCACTTAAAATTGAAGTTGTTGTAGATATTTTATTATCATTTTGATATGACCGATTTGGCTTTACTGTTGTTTATGAGTAGGTATTCTCCTGAATACAGCCCAGTGGAAACCTAATATGGATTTTTTTTTTCCCGACACAGTGATCCCCAAAGCAAACTCTGTCAGCTTTTCCCTATCCAGATGAGGTTAAAAACCACTTTACTGCAACCCCATTAGCCACTCCTCAGCAGCCCAGATAGCAACAAGTTAGAGCCAGAGAAGTGCTTGACAGAAAGAGACCCCTGTCTCTAGCACATGTGCCAGTCACCATTAATGCTTGTTGCACCAGTAAGGCTTTTCCCTCTGCCTGACACTCACTTGTACTCAGTCTACCCTCATTTGCTGTCACTTGTGTCCTAAAGGCTGTCATCTCCACTTTGTGCTCCATTGCCACCGCGTCTTCTCCACTGCTTTATTTTTCCCAGTTCAGTCAAGCTTGTGGCTGTTTGTCAGAAGAGGTTGATAGCCCTGCTATTTGGTTTAGATGTCTGCTTCCCTGTTGCTCTGCCACTACATTTTGGCTCCTGTGAGACATTTTATTATCCATCAGTGCCTTAGCAACACCAATTTCCAAGAGCAGCTCATGCTCATTATTGTACTCAGTTTAATGATCCACTGTCTGCCATTCTGAAAACGGATAACCAGAGCACACCGGAATCCATGAGCGCATATATAGCTCTGTAGATTACATCTGAGTTTATTCCTGTGTGTTTTGTTAAAATCCCTTCTCTGCATGCTTCATAAATGTGTTGTCTATCAAGCATGCAAGTCAGAATCATACCTGTAGAGGTCAGCATCTGTCTAATCTTTATCTAATGGAATATGTATGCTGTCTGCAGAGTGACATCAGCCTTCCTCTTTAAAACAGCATTTCTGCAGGGATAAGACAAATTACAATGCTTAACCAGAATCAGATATAAAAAATTTAAAAATAACTGCTGAAAGTAAATGAAAGTTTCTTCTTTGTCCCAATTTCAAAGTAATGACATGCTAGAGCTCAGCTCCACTTGGAATATTTGATTTACAAAAAAGTAATTTTGGAACAAATGAGCAATTAGTCAATACTGCTTTCAGATTAAATATCCACTAAAGCTGTCATACTCCATCGCTTTCCCATCTGACTATGATACAGAATACTCATATTAGAAAATAATATCTCGCAAACACATGAAGAAAGGTGTGCTCATGAGTCACCACTCTTGTTCTTTTTCACGTTATCCTATTATTCATAAAAATGACTGTGTTTCATAAAATAATAATACTATGGGATTTATTTTGCTTATTACACTTTTAGAACAGTCTTATGTATAAATAAGTTTTATGTATAAATAAATACATAAAATGTTTATTCTTCTGCTTCCTCTTCTCCTTCTTTTTTGGTTGCCACAGCGAATCATCTGTTTCCATTTCGTCATATCCTCTGCATCCTCTGCCCTCACACCAACTAACTTCATGTCCTCTTTCACCTAATTCCAAAAAATCTCCTTCCTGCCTCCTGGCTGGTGGCTCATACCTCAGCATTCTTCTTCCTATATAATCGTCGTCTCTTCTCTGAACATGTCCAAACCATCTCAGTCTGGCCTCTCTGACTTTATCTATAAAACATCTAATATGAGCTGTCCCTCTGATGTACTCATTCCTGATCCTATCCATCGTCGTCACTCCCAAAGAGAATCTCAACATCTTTAGTTCTGCAACCTCCAGTTCTGCTTCCTGTCTTTTCCTCATTGGTACTGTCTCTAAACCATACAACATTGCTGGTCTCACTACTGTCTTGTACACCTTTCCTTTCATTCGTGCTGAAACGCTTTTATCAAACATGACACCTGACCTTTTTCTCCACCCTTTCCATCCAGCTTGCACACGCTTCTTCACCTCTTTTCCACACTCTCCATTGCTCTGGACCATTGATACTAAGTATTTAAACTCCTCTACTTTCTCTACTTCTACTCCCTGTAACTTCACTGTTCCACTAATGTCTCTCTCATTTACACACCTGTATTCTGTCTTGCTGCGACTAATCTTCATTTCTCTCTTTTCCAGTGAATATCTCCATCTCTCTAGCTTTTCCTCAACCTGCACTGGCCCTCACCGCGGATAACAATGTCATCTACAAACATCCTAGTCAATGGAGACTCCTGTCAAACCTCATCTGTCGGCCTGTCCATCACAAAAACAAACAAGAAGGAGCTTAGAGCCAATCCTTGATGCAGTCCCACCTCCATCTTGGACTCCTCTTTCCCTCCTACAGCACACCTCACTGCTGTCTCACAGCTCTCATACATGTCCTGCACCACTCTAACATACTTCTCTACCACTCCAGACTGCCTCATTCAATACTACAGCTCATCTCTCGGCATCCTGTCATAGGCTTTTTCTAAACCTACAAAGAAACAATGTGGCTCCCAGTTACCTTATCTGCCCTTCTCCATCATAATCCTTAAAGCACAAACTGCATCTATAGTACTCTTTCCTGGCAAGAAATCCTACTGCTGCTCACAAATGCTCACTTCTGGCCTCAGCCTAGCTTCCACCACTCTTTCTCACAGCTTCGTTGTATGACTCGCTAGCTTTATTCCTCTGTAGTTATCACAATTCTGTACATCTCCCTTTTTCACTCGTTTTTTCAATAAATTTGCTGTGATCTCGGGCTTAAATAAATGCATTGTGAGTTGTTTTCTGTGGCTACCAGCAATGCTGCCTTCTAACAAATAAATAACTTAAATTACTTTGCTGGTGGTGTTCCTAGACACATTCTAACAGTTTCTTCCTCAGCTCCTCTTTCTTGGGAAAAAAAATGTAACACTGATGTGCTATGTCCACAAATAACACAAGCATGAACATGTTTCGCCATGTTGTGGAGTTGCTAACAGATTGCTTCTTTTAGCCGAGATGCTAATGCTTAGCTTCTACTAGTAGAGTGAGATAACGGTTAGCTCCTACTAGCGGAGTTGCTAATGGCTAGCTTCTACTCTGCTCTCTCCTGGCTGCAAAGTCAATACAGCCTTCCCGTGTGCGATCCCAGGTCAAGGTAGGAAAGACCATGAATACTAATTACTAATTTATTTATTTATCTAATTCCTTTCTGCAGCTAATGCAGGCAATGATGTTTGGAGAAAAAGTTCACGTGCTGCATGCATATGCAACTCAGAGACCCTGATCGGATTTCAAAAAGAACAAGTATTACACAGTTTCACAGTGAATGAGACCTTTAAAAATCAGCTTTACAACACCTTTCATTCATTCCTCAGGCATCTTCTCACTCTTCAAGATTATGTTGAAGAACCTAGACAAAAACTCTACTGCCACCTCTCCTAGGCAGTTCCATACCTCCACAGGTATGTCATCAGGACCAACTGCCTTTCCACTCTTCATCCTCTTCAAAGCTTTCCTCACTACATGCTCATACCTCCACTCTTACAAGTCACCCTATGTTCCTGCCTCTTCTGGAAGAAAGTATTTACAACAACCATTTCCATCCTTTTCGCAAAGTCTACCACCATCTGTCCTTCTTCGTTCCTATCCTTGATACCAAACCTCCCCATCACTTCCTCATCACCCCTGTTCCCTTCTTCAACATATCAGTTAAAGTCTGCACCAATCACCACCCTCTCAACTCTGGGGATACATTGCATCATCTACTTCACTCCAGAATTTCTGCCTCTCTTTTGACTCACATCCTACGTGTGGAGCTTAACCACTAACAACTTTGATCAGTATTCCTTCAATGTCAAGCTTCAGACTCATCAGCCTGTATGACACTCTTTTGACTTCCAGAACATCCCTAACAAACTGTCTTCAAAATAACTCATACTCCATTTATCTTTCCATCTACACCATGGTAGAACAATTTGAACCCTTCTCCTAATCTTCTAACCTTGCTATATCTCCACCTGGTCTCCTGAACACATAGTATATCCACCTTCTGCATCATGTCCACCAGCTAGAAGTCCATTTTCCACCGGCATCCTGTGGGTCATCAGCACCGGTGGTGGTTGTTATTCACCTGGGCCTCGACCGATCCGGTACAGAGTTCATGTTTGTGATTCGCATATTTGATTTGGCTTAGCTTTTATGTCAGGTGCCCTTCCTGACACAACCCTCTGCATTTTTCTGGACCTGGGACCAGCACAAGAAATCACTGGCTTGTGACCTCTTATGGTTGCATTCATCAAAAAGACGCTACATATACATATACTAATTATTCCTTTTAAGTAAGAAGTTCCAAATTTAATTATTTGATCATGTGTTTTATTAAGTTTTAACCTACTGAAATGATTTTAGATACATGTATAATTTATTTAAAGCATTTATTAGTTAAATTTTAAGGATCACATATATCATACCTTTTACTGACAAACTGTACATGAATAAGCTTTTGGTTCTCGTTATGGTAAGCTTTTTATTATTTAGATTCAACTTTAAAAATACATAGAAGGCAAGCAAAAACAGGTTATATTTACAGAAGGAGGATACATTATTTAATTTCATCTGTCAGTTCCTGTTAGCATCTATGTTATTTTAGGGCTTTTGTCAACAAATAGAGTTTTTGTATTTAAAACTGGCCAGAAAGAAATATTTATCTGCCATTCAGGAGAATTTATCATTGAATGAATCTTTTTCATATCCAATGTAAAGTAGATTTTGCCCATATACAGGGTGTCCAGTATCTTATCTCATCCAGACATATTTAATATATTCCCTGCTTCATCTAACCTTTTATAATTAGCTAAAACATCTTCATGTCACAACATGCCAAAACAGATTAATTGCAGAGGCTTTAGGTAAAGCATATAAAACACAAATTAATCACAGCTCTTTGCAGTCACATCTCTTTATAAAAAAAACAGATATATAATCCTGGCAAAGGAACACGATTGTATGTTTCTCCGATTTAGCCTGAGCTGAACGTTACATCATCCAAAGCTCTGCTGATGAATAAGAACATCTTTCATCGAGACATGCACCAATAACGCATTTGACGCACGTGTTTAATTGGAAAGGTCAGGAAGCAGCACTGTCAGATAGAACCCCACTCCCTCTGCATTGCTAAAGCAATTTGGGGCTTCACACTTGCACATATTTAAAGGGTGTAATGGAGATGTATTATCGGTTGTTGTATGGATCTTAGAAAAGCACACCCGCAGCTGAAAGCTCCTAGAAATCAAAACAGCTAACTCACAGTCATCAATCAGAAAGTCCTTCTCTGAGCCAACTTGCTGCCTGATATATTTTTATATTGCCAGTGTTTAGCTGGGCTTTGGTGTTGTTGTACTGATAATTAATAAAAGACTCAAGTCTTTTATGAATTTTTCATGAAAATGAAGGACTTGCTATAATATATAGTCAAACAAAAACACATGCATTGCAAAAATAAAAAGATTAATATTTGTTTTAAGTCATGGTTCTTGCATTAGTGGTACCCTGGACGGGCCTGTTTTTCTGCGCCCCATTTAAATCCACCACCAACCCTAATGTTCAACACACTAAGTAAAAGACACACTACCTCCATGAAAGACAGCTCTGCAAAAGAAATAGAACAAAATTATAATATATATCAGAACAATTAAAAGGTAAAAATAATAGTGATAGATCTCTGGCTTATATTTTGAACTACTGCTGAAGAAATTTTAAAAACAGTGAACTAGTGCTTTAATGTTCAGACAATCATATGCTACAAATCAGATTCTCATTTCAGTGATATCATGCAGTGCAGCCTTCTAGCAGGACTGCAATGATGCATAACATAAAGAGGACCATATGTCCATCTAACTGGACATGTCGCTAAACAGAACAGATTAATGATTTTGGGCAAATGACAAAAGGCTTTTTTTTCTCCTAGTCTTAGTATCACCCTAAGAAAGTGGCACCCAAGACAAAGAGCCATATTGTTCCTATCAAGAACAACCACAGTTGATTTTCATGAAAAATGTACACAGGGTGATGTGCTCTATTTTGCACTTTTGTTAGGTAACCCTTACCTTATGTATAACTGTATCAGCATGTGAATAATATCTGTAGATAACAGAATTTAAAGGGTAACTTGAGATCAAAGCAACACAGAAATATACAAAAATACAAACATATATATGCATATATATTTAATCAAACAATTTAGTTAGAATTTGTAATGTCTGCTATTATGATTTAGTAGAGAACCCCTGTGTCTGCAGTCTACAAAACACCAAAGAAAACACGGCAGTGTGTGCATAGACCGTAAAAGATCATTCTGTATGTCGGGCTTGCACTAAGGCAATAGGTTGGGTCTGCATGCATGCAGTCAGATGAGAGATGCAGTTCAAGTTAGAGGGCTAGCTGAGTGGGTGGACAGGTATTGGAAAGAGGCTGTGGAAACGGTGAGCAGAGCCAGTGAAGATGGGTTAATTTCACCTCCCACAAATCCTCCAACACTTGATTGCCTGGGTGGGCAGTGTCTGAGGCAATCCTCCCTGCCCTCCTCTTTGCTCTGGCATTACATGACTGCTCAGTGGAGAGCAACTGGCAAGCTATGGCCCCTCTCAGTTGGATGACACGCTGCAGTTTCTTCCCTGGAGCAAAAAGAAATGGAGCTGTTGCAGATTGCAGGGGATATCAGGACAGTCCTTATTGTTGATCTTTATCCCTAGACAGGATGTGCTCTGATATGTTTGTCATGCCTGTTTGTTACAGGGAAAACCACAATTTTGTGAGAAAACGACATTTATTTTGGACATTATGAACAACAAAAGGATTATTTCAGTAAACATGTATGGGGTAATTGTGCAACTGGTGCACTGAAAACACGTATTTGTTTATAATATCCAAATGCCTCCCTGACATAATACCATGGTGAAATCAATTAATTTTGGAAGAAAAAATAATTGTCTCAGATACTTTGCATTGTAATGGCCCATATTGCTGTCTAGCAGTTATTTCAGTAAAGGCTTCCTGGGATTAGCTTTTGACCTATATGATGTTGCAGTTCTTAGGATTTTTTTATTTTTATTTATGTTGTGTATAACAACATAATACCTTGTAGACTTAATAGCAAATTCTGTGTTGAATGCATGAAATGAAAACAGAACAGGCAGATTGTAATAATAATGTGCAGACAGAAATGCATGCTCTGGTCAGAATTGTATGTCGAATTCAATCGTCTCTAAAGCTTTGACCTATATATATATATATATATATATATATATATATATATATATATATATATATATATATGGGGGATGTAAGAAAATATCGATACACAGATATATCCGACATTTTATGTCACGATATTGTATCAATATTCAAAGGCAATGTAGCAATTTTTATTTATTTTTTAGAATTTGAATGGAACCGTTAATGATGACAATACTTTTCGTAGTAAAATTAAAAGTATGACGGCTGTTTTTACCTTCTTTGTTCTAGTGGATCAACTAGATTTAGTAATGAAACAGGCTGGAGTGTTTAGAATGCTGTGAAAGAATGCTGTGAGTTAAATTGAAATTAAAAAATCACAATAAATAGCTATATATATCATAACATCCCCCTTGTACTGTGATGCATATCACAGGATTCTTGCCTGTATGTATATATATATATATATATATATATATATTTATATATATATATATATATATATATATATTTATATATATATATATATATATATATATATATATATATATATATATATATATGTATCTACAGTTCAGATCTGTCCTTATCCAGCATATTTATCAGAGATGTTTGATTAGACTGAATGTCACTTTGCAGGATTGCAATAACATAGAATTATCCCCAAGATTGCTGCTGTTGTTTGGAAAAAAGTCCATGGCAGCATAAAGAAGAAATAGAAGCACAGAGCACACTGCAGCATCACATAATCCATATGGGACTGTCTCAGTCATCTTTTCACAAAACCTGACACATCCTTATAAAGGTTTGGAACAACACCGCCTGCCAAGTACCTGGATGAACTGAGAGCAAATACAACAACAGGGATAGGATGTCTTATATTTTAGAGTTGAACAAAACATCAATGTGATATTTATTGTCAGTTTGTTGTCCGTACTGAAATAAAAACAGACGCAAATGTTTACATAATCTGACTTCATTTGAGCTCCTATGCATTTCTTATTGATTTGGGATGACTTTGACTTTATCTAAAATGAACCCAAATCAAATTTGCCCCTCAAATCTCATCTTTAGGACAGACTGTCCTCACTCAGATGTGCAGGTGATCAAATCAAATTTTTGTCAAGACATTTGCAGCCCACCCAATACTCATTTACTGCTATAATGAAGCAGCAATCTACAACAGTGTAAATATGCATGTCTTGTTGATATTCTCCCTTCAGCTTTGCCTCTGCAGATGCCTCCACCCAAAGTGCCACAAGACAATTCACTTGAGCGTTTGTCTGTGGACTGCTGTTCTCAGTGTTTTCTTTCAGGGTGCCCTGCTGATAGAAGTATTGATTCTTCTCTGCACTTCCATTACTCTGGATTTGTTGTCATTTTTGTGCGTCCTGTGGCGACTGAGTAAAAGACACTTTGAAATCTGTTTTTAGTGGACCAACTGACACCGCTGAAAAATAATCTACAGATGCCTGATTGAAATTTCATATCCAACCCAGCGTTGAATGTGATTTGAAACCAATGACCCAAATCAGCAAAAATTGCTTCCATGTTTTTTTTTTATCTTTCAAAGCTCTGAGGACATTCCTAAGAACATTTACAAAACTGTTCAAGCAGTCTAAGCAAATTGTACAGCGTAACATGTCAACTAAATTAGCATTATACCACATATGTTTAATGGCTGATCATCTGTTTGGGATTTTCAAATAGGTCAGAATATGTAAATAACACTTTGTACTGCTTAATCATATCAGAGGGTTCTTTCTGCTGTTTGATGTGGTGACCAAAACATTTCCTTTTGCATTTCCTTTGTTCCATATAAAGACTTGAAGACATTTGCTGGAACTCTGAGTTAAGATGTGCAAAAGGCCTGAATATATAAAACTGTTGCAAACAAATCGAATCTTCAAATGTTAAGAAATTATTGTATAACACAATTATTTGTTGGTGGCACTGTCATTGGTCCCTTGGACAGTTCTATAAAAAAGTTTTAAAGAACTTCCTAAAAGTTCCTAAAAACTTGGACCAAAGATCCAAGTTTTAAGGGACTTCTGTTTAGCAATCAATGGCTTTCTGTTTCTCTGGGGTACAAGTATAACAACCCAAAGAATCATTTCTGGGTTTCATCCATCCATCCATCCATTTTCTATACCCGTCCATCCTAATGCAGGGTTGCGGGGGGGCTTGTGCCTATCTCCAGTGGCCAAGGGGCGAGAGGCAGGGTACACCCTGGCCAAGCCGCCAGTCCATCGCAGGGCAACACAGAGACATACAGGACAAACATCCATACACGCACACACTCATACCTAAGGTCAATATAGAGAAACCAATTCACCTAACAGTCAGGTTTTTGGACTGTGGGAGGAAGCCGGAGTACCCATGCATGCACAGGGAGAACATGCAAACTCCATGCAGAAAGACCGAAGGCCGGGATTCAAACCCAGGACCTTCTTGCTGCAAGGCAACAGTGCTACCAACTGCGCCACTGTGCAGCCCATTTCTGGGTTTCATTGTTTGGTTATTCAGGTTAAATCCATCTGTCTCATAATCTGAAAGTAAACCTGAAGGATGGGTTCATCAGGAGACAACTCCTGATGAAGGTCTCTGACCAAAAGCTTGATAAATAAAGCTCCCAAAATCGCAGATTGAAGTGTGCGGATTCTGCTCTTTTTTAATAGGTTGCATAGTGAAAATTTCATGCTTATGTATTTAGGTGGACAGCAAAAATGGCTCTTTTGTGAAAAACTGACTTATTAACCCAGCCTCCACCCTGACCTATATCCTAAAATGCAATACATTTGTTAGACAACTGCAAAAAGTCCTATAAACGAGTCCACTCACTTGTTGCTTGCCATTCCTGTTTTCTTGTTGCGTTTACCGCTGACCTTGTGCGGTAGCTTTTTTATAAAAGTCCCATACTCCATGTTTAGTGGCACTTACAGGTCTGGGGGAGTAAAAGTAGTGTTTTGGGACATTCTCTGTTTCCATGCTGATGAAAGCATTCCTGGAAAGGGTTTTGTGTGGACACGGGGAGGTTTGGAACCCCGTTTTAGAAAACAACGTTCCATTTTGGACGGGCCCTAAGTGTAATCGACTACATTAGATTAAAGGAATGATTCATGATAAGGGTATACACATTTAAAATACTGTCTAGATTTACCTGTCACTCAGCAGTCTAAAGAAATTGTTTTTATGTAATAATAACCTGTAATAATTTTATTGAAAAACAGCTAGGTTCTAGGGCTGACATACCAACAACCAATATTTAAAGATCTCATGACACGAAGCTGACTTCATGTAAATGTATTATGACATAATGCATCTTGTCAAAGTATGTGGTTGTGTAAATTTATGAGCCGAACAGACTTGAGTTTAAGCGATAATTAGAGTTTAAAAAATATTAGCTTAACCGCGGCTTCAAAACTATGTCTCCATGTGACCATGTGACCATGTCAGCGACAGAACCGCTCAGGCTGGACATTCCGAAAACTACCGCTGTCAGGCATGATGGAGGCGCTCATATTTGAAGGCTCGGAAGATTCTTCCTCCAGTTTTAGCCTTGAGATGGTTTTAGAGGTGGAAAATGCAGCCGGTTCTGGTGCTTCTAGTGGTGGTGGTGGCATCGAACCGTACAGGTATAAGCCGTACACAACGACTGAGATGGGAGAAAAAAGCGGGTCAGAGAAGCTAGCGGGAGAAGTGACAGCGGGACAGGTGACGTCAGGGAAACACAGGTTGGTAAGGATTAGAAATAACTTTTAATCGTGGCTTCTTTTCTTTTCAAATAGTTAACAAAATGATATAAATGAGCAAAATAATATTAACGTGTAGTGATTGTAGTAGTGACCTGAAAAATAAACATTAGCCTACATAATGTAAATATGGTAAATCAGTTTTAAAACTAAAAATAATAAACTAATCCAGACGTACTTATTTATAAGGTCTGAGACTGATATTGGAAAAATACAATCATATTGTAGGCAAACATTTAAGGCAAACAACAAAGCAAGTACCCTAAGATTTACTTCATTACAATTCTTCTTTATGATTATGGTACCAAATTATTGGTTTCAGGTGAAACACGTTTATTTAATTTCTTTGTCAGACTCACTAAATAGAGTTTGAATTATTCATATAGCAAAACTGCTTTGAATATGTACCTGTCTCTTCTGGACAAGGGCGTCAGTTTGTTTTTAAAACTTCTGGGGACAATTATTGATTATTCATATAGCCTATAATTATTCAGCCGTTGGAGGCTTTATGCGCAGTAATAAAACGCGTTCCCTTTACAACCATTGCCGTTGTTCTGTGCGGGGAAACTTTAACAGTTCAGAGTCCTGCAATTGGGCGGCTATCCGGGGGTGGAATATTCCAAAGCAATAAAAGAGAAATTATTAATTCTACTATAATTAACATTTAATCAGGGATCCCGTTATTTTCTGTCTTGGACAGTTTTTAAAATTTAGACAAAATCTGAAACATTCAATATTATTTCATTCTTCATTCATTTTAGTTAATATTCAGCTCAACAATCTGAACAAAGAATCTCCATCGTACCATCACACATGGAGCAGATGAAAACATGGACTAAATATGAACATTTTACCTTCAGTCTCACAACTTTCTCATGGTCTATAGACGTGAATTGTGCACCTTGTGCGTTAAGGAGGCTGAATCCGCTCCGCTCGCACTTTGCAAACTGGAATAACACTTCTTTCTCAACTTTCTTATTGCCTCAGCAGGAGGAAATAGTGTTGCATTGAGTACCGTGTCCAGGTCTGATGATGATGCTCTCATTAGAATCGTTTTTGATTGATTCAGTTTCCTAAACTCTATGCATAAAGTTGAAAATGACTGTGCGTCTGCATCAAGTGGTTAGTGGCATAAATTGTACACTTTCACAATGAAAGACGGCTGTATAGTTCGCGGGTCCACAGGTGTTTCTGATTATAGTACTATTGAATAGTGGTTGCGTCATAATAAACTGACGGCAAAAGCTCATCACAGAAACACTCTTCAGATGGTAGGCCCATATTATTCCTTTTTGTGAATGCACTCACTACCTGATGGAGGAGTGGGGTGGTTCCGTCAGAAAGTGAACTTTTGTGTAATGTCCTGCTTCATTTTCTCACTCAATTTTCCTGCCGCACAACGGCCTTTACATTTTTCCATTAGGCTACAGTTTTAAAAAACCGATCAAAGTCAGAAAATAACACAATCCCCAAGTGATTGTAAATTATATTACAATGAATCATGTCCCTTTTATTTCTTTGAAACATTGTACATCTGAAAGGAATTTAATGCAGAGATCGCTGTGCAGAAACAAAATATTGTTTACAGTCCCTGACTTTATCTGCGCTCTCCATTCCTGAATCACAAATTAAGCCGCGGAAAAATCTCTCTGGCAGCGCAGGATGCCTGGATAGCAGGAACATTCTGCTTTCAGCGCAAAGTTGGGGGGATATTCTGGCTCCACAAACACTATATATCAACACCATTCTCTTTGGCAGTCGTAAACAAACAAAAGTATTGAATTAATATTTTTTAACCTGCAGTAAAGAAACTTCAGCCAGAGCCATAAAATTTAATTGATGTATTTTTCCATCTTGAAACAGGTACCAGCAGTTGCTACTGCAGGACTCTGCCCTGAACGTGTTTGCATACGGATTAGTCTTTTAAAACCTCGACATATCCACTGCCAAGAATGCTGCAGCAACTGCGCAGAAAGAAACCATGACTGTATAAGAGTGCAATGGAGTCATTTAAATAATAGTCCATTCAGATACTAATTATGTGGAAATTGTGCTGGGAGCACAAGTGGATGTTAGATCCGCGCTGGTAAGAAATTCTGCATCAGGTTTAGAAAAGTGGTTGTGACATGTCCCCGGTGTCCCCGGCTAAAATGAGCCTATGCTTCTAGAAACACAAGATCTAACTGGGCAGTCAGTGGAAGTCGAGCTTGTAGGAGTAGGGATGCTGACGCTGTCGTTGTCAGTGTCGCATCGCAGTCCACAAGCACCACCACGGGTACCGCCGCCACACGCTGTCACACTCCTGCTGAACACTGCAGGTACAGCCGTCAGCAGGAACACACGCTTGTGTTGAACTAAACAACCCAGTGATTCCTTTATCATAGTAATCAAAACAATTCTGCTCAAAATGTTCCAAACAGAGGAGAGAGGAGCAGGAGGGAGCCCACTACTCATGGGTGCTTCTAACCTGTTTCACCCACTTAGACAGTAACTCTGGGTCTTTGGGAAACTTAAATAAACTGACACCGGCCTTGGCCGCGTTTCCCAAATGCGATTGTTCTTAAGGACTTAAGAAGGCTCCTAAGAAGGGTTCGGCTAAGAAGGAGTGCCAAGACATGGGTGTTTCCCAGAACCGTTCTTAACTGCCTTCTTAGGAGAACCTTAAGATCAAGCCTAAGAAGCTTCTTAAGAAGCTGTTAATGGGAGCTGTCAACCGCGGTAGTGCTGAAACTGAATCAATCTATGCCAGGCTAATCGATCACCCACTCCTTTATCAGCGCTGAGCGCAGCGCGCAGTCACACACAGCGTTGTTTAAAAGAACTTGCGATATTCATGATGAGTACAGAGTTAGTGAATTAGCTTCACATTGTGTGCTGATAACCATATATAGATAAAATAAAAAGAAAAGAACAAATAATAAAAAGAAAACAACAAGTAGCCTAGTTGCGCGCCTACGCGCGTGTCTCCTGCTCAAAGTGTTTGCACGTGGATATAGCATTAAGTTAATTTTTGTTTTAAGTGTGTGTGTGCCAGCATGTGTATCCAAGTAGTAATCAAGCCCATTAGCGCATATACACCCCTATGAATATTCAATTCAATTTTCAATTCAGTTTATTTATATAGCGCCAATTCACAACAGATGTCATCTCAAGGCACTTAACAAGAAGTCATTTCAATACATTTATACAAACATTCCAATCAGTTAAAAAGTTTCCTATTTAAGGAATCCCAGCAGATTACGTCAGTCATTGGCGTGAGGTTGGGCCCCGTTGATGCAGACTTTCCAACCACAGCAATCCTTCAGCAATCCCTCATACTGAGCAAGCATGTAGCGACGGTGGAGAGGAAAAACTCCCCTTTAACAGGAAGAAACCTCCAACAGAACCAGGCTCAGTAGGAGCGGCCATCTGCCACGGCCGTCTGGGGGTTTGAGAAGACAGAGCAGAAACACAGAAGGAACAGAAGATCTGATATAAGAGTACTTTCTATGTTACAGAAAGTAAAAAGTTGATAACAGGACACAGTGGATGTTCAGTTACTGGGAGGATCATCCCAGTCGATGCCCCCCGTCCAACAGGGCATTGCAGACAAGCAGGATACCAGACCAGGTATATCTTCTATGGAGAGAAAAACACTGAGAGAAAACAAAGTTAACAGTCGAAATAACAGAATGTACTGTAATACAACTGGAGAGTCGTAGGAGAAAAGGAAGTAGCAGAGTGAAGAAAATTGGTAAGTCTGTCCTCCAGCAGTCTAAGCCTATAGCAGCATAACTACAGAGATAGCTCAGGATATTGGCACATACATGTGATAATGGATGAAACTGGCAGCAAAAAGAGCAAGCGGGCACCGTCGTTTACCGCTGAGGAGATGGATGTCCTAGTGGACGAGGTGTGGCAGCACCGTGAGATTTTATTTGGAGGAACAAAAGGGAAAAAAAACATCACGCTGAAGAACCGTGTATGGCAGCCTATAGCGGAGAAGATGTCCCCCTCCAGCCCATGTGGCCTGCGTGACTGGGGATGCTGTCAGAAAGAAGTGGCAGGAGTTTCAGAGCCTGACCAAAAAGAAGAATGCCAAGGTGAGAAGGGAAGCCATGGGCACGGATGCTCACTCCCGATGAAGAGAAAGTCCTCTCCATCATAAGGAAGACGGCCTCTGAAGGCATCACAGGGGGCGTCGACGTTGAAGGGGACGAGGGCCTCTCAGAAAGTGAGGAAGAGGAGCCATCCGGGAGCGGAGTAGGGGCGTGCACGCCCACAGAAGAGGACGACCCCACACAGCCGTGCCCTGTCCCCGTGCGCCAACCAGCACGGCCCAGTGTCCGGGGAGGCTTAACGAGGCGGCCTGCAATGACCACCTGCACCTGCAGCGAGACGCTGGTGCGACTAGAGAGGGAGAAGCCGGTGGTGCTGCGGGGGATAGAGGACCAGCTCCTGAGACAAACTGCTTTCCAGGAAGAGATGGTCCGGATGAAGCAGGAGAGGTTGGAGCTGCACCGGAGACAGCTGGCGCTGTCCGAGACACAGTTCAACCGTCCCTCCATCTTCGTTCCAATCATCCTTCCCCAGGATTCAGGTACGGGACAGTTCTATTTTGTTTTATTAGCATTACGCAATGTATCCCATTGAATTTCATTAATCAATCCCCCTTCATTGCAGGTGATGCAGACGCCCAGACGGCCCGGTGAAGCCGGAGACGCCACCCCTCCTCCCCCATTATGCTCTCAATAAACTTTGGTTTCCTTTTTAACCATGTATTGTGTGTATCGTTTTGCCTTGAAAGGAGTATTAAACCTAGCAACAAAAAGTCCGAGGTAATTTGTCATTTTAAGTAATTTATCTAAGCGTAGGTTCATGACGTGTGCGTAATGTGCGCCCTGACGCACGTGCTTCTCACTACTACTCACTACAGCACAGCATGTTTTCGGTAATTTTATATTTTTATATATATATATATATATGTATATATATATATATATATATATATATATATATATATATAAATATATATATATATATCTCCAGAACTGGTTCTGTTTATTTATTTCACCCTTCAGGCCTGACAGTTGATATGGGTGGTGTGGTGGTTGTGGGATTATTGTTTTGCTGATCAGTGCTTGGTGACTGGTGGTGAATCGGTAGGGGCTGGGGTTGTTGGACCTCAGAACAGGTTGACTAGTTCCTGTCTGGTCTGGGCACCAGCCTGATGGAGCACTGCTCGCACATCCTGGGGGGTGGGGTTCGGGGCTTCGTCCTCTGAATGGTCCTCTTCGTCATCCACAGGAGGCGGCTCATCTGCGCCAACGCGCACTGCGATGTTGTGCAGCATGGCGGTGACAACAATCACGCGGCAACACTTGCGTGGTGACAAGCGCAGCCCCCCCGACAAACGATGAATGCACCTGTAGCGGGACTTCCACCTGCCAAACACCCATTCAACCGTCGTCCTGGTGCGTGTGTGGGCCTCATTAAACCTCTCCTCCTGAGGTGTTGCTTGATTGGTCACCGGCGTCACGAGGTAACTCCCGAGAGGGTAGCCACTGTCCCCAAGGAAGAAACTCCGACCAAACTCTCCTCTACCAGCCTTCTGCCCCACAGCGGAGTTGGCCCACATGAAGCTGTCATGTGTGCACCCTGGCGACGATGTCTATGATGAGGCCATTGTGTTCCACCACAACCTGGGTGTTGACGGTCGTGTAATGCTTCCTCCTGATCCAGCACGGATCCATCAAGGGTTGAGGATGGGAATAAGGGTGCCGTCCACCACACCGATCACCCGGGGGATCCCAGCCACTGCGTGGAACCCCTGATAGACCTGGCTGACCTCGTCCCGTGTGGTGGGCATCTTAATGTGGGTACGGGCATGGCGCAGGAGAATCAGTGTCACAACTGCCACACTCCAGGACACAGATGCTTTTGGTGGTAGGGGCCTGTGCAGTCCCCTACCACCTTCAGGAAGCTCCCCACTGCATTAAACCGCAGAGCAGCCAGGAGCTGCACCTCCGGGCTGAGGGCAAAATTGCGGCGGGTTGCTCTCTGGATATGTGGAGACACCAGAGTGATCAGCCGTCGGATCGTCGCACGGGGCACTTTTCCTGGACAGCTCGGTCTGACAGTACATCGAGTGGGGAGAAGTGCTGACGCACATAAACATTTATATAAACTGTCTGGCTCCGCGCTCGGCGACGCTGTTGATTAGCAGCGAGAATGTGCTGTATTGCAGCCATGGTTTCTCACACACGCGGACTTTGGCAACGCCTTTATATAGAGTAGCAGGTGAAGCATCTCTGGATTAGGTTCAGCTGAGTTCAATTACATCTGTTTCCTTGACATCTGTGAAATGCCACAGGGTGGTTGATGTTTATGTGTAAACTCATATGCAGATGTGTGGAAAACTTAAACGTGTACTTCAATAATATATATTTTTTCTTTCTCTACTATTAGCCTATGTTTCTTGCGCCAGTGCTCCACAGCTATGAGTGCATTTCAACATTAAACATTGTTTTATTATTTCAAAAAGTGGAGGATATAAATTTCCCTGACGCAGCTTGATCACTGTAGCCTAGAAATCTAGACGCCCCTGGTGGACGGCTATGATCACTGAGCATTTGATCGCTAAGAAGGCTGTTAAGAGTGGGTCAGATCGATCTTACGTTTCCTTCTTAGTGAAAGATCTTCTTAAGCTAAGAGCGACTCTGGGAAACGCGTTCTTCTTTCACAGCGTTCTTAAGAGCGCTCCAAAGAAGATCTTAACGCTAAGAGCTTCTTAACTCATTTGGGAAATGCGGCCCTTGTGTGTATTTGAGCAAAATCCCCCAACACAACGCCAAGGCATTGTGATCACTTTTCTTTGTCTAAAATAGAAAATAGCGGTCCAGTCACAGCTGAAAAGCCGCTGTCAAACGTGTCAACAAAACAGAATGCGTTCTCTCACTGAAGTCACTTCCGGCTTTCGGCTCGTTCAGTGCGCAGTTAAAATGCTAGTCAACGCAGCGTTTTTTTGCTCTCAGTAGGATTATGCAAGGCGTGTTTATGACTTTGACATAGTCCATGGGGTTCAGATTTCTTTATTTTATGTTATGTTTAAAAATTTCAACTTCGTGTCATGAGGTCTTTAAAGTTACAAGATTTTTTTACAATTTAGTTCTGTCTGGATTTCAAAATGAAAAAAAACCCACATTTTTCATGTAGAGGAACCTTTGACATAATGCCCTAAATGGTCAAATTGAAACAAGGGTACATACCTCTTATATTTTGGAGATCTTAGGATGCCAGCTGCATTGAATAAGTGGTGTAGCATAACTACATGAAAAGTCTGGTCTGGATCATTTTAAGAGACTGGAGAATTAGTTTTTTAGGTGTAAGGTCAAATCTGAGGTGTTTGTTTGTATGCACTACATTTGTTGGATACTGGATACCAGGCTAGACAAAGACCTTTATTTCTCTTGCCGTTATGCACAGTGTAGAGAAAACTAAAGGATGGAAAACAATAAGAGAACTGCAGCAAAGATTAGGCGCTAATGATCACCAAGATTCCACAACTAACCAGCCATTTAGAAGTAATGCAAGCATTTGTCCTTCCATCACAAATGTAAATGTGGGGTTTTCAAAAACTCTACTTGGACTTGAGCTATATCTATGTGTTTTAGTCATGCAGTATGAAACTGAGAACGAGCCTTTTTTGTAACACTCCAGGGGGGTTTTGTGTGAACCAATGAATGGATATATGGGAATCTTCTCAGATTCAATTGCTTTGTGAACTCTTTTTGAATGCGGTAAATTTTAAAGAAAAACCCTGTGGATTCTGCCAATAAACTGAAAATTGGTCATTGTTGAGTCTTTCAACAAGATATTGATCACATATGGCAACCTTTCAACTGACACAAAATCTTCTTTAATGACTGTTTCAGTCAACCTCTTGAAAGGAAATGTGATGAGCTGAAGATGTAGATTGATGGCACTAGGAGGAGTCATCAAAGATGTTTCTCTTTGTATGTTCCAACGCCAGTACACCGTAAGGAAGTACAACCTTTTGACAACAGGGGGAACTGATCATTATGCCCTCCGTGATTTTTTGTTTTAAAAAAAGTTGTTTCTTTTATTATTGGACTTTTCTCACCCAACTACAAAAAAACAAAACAAATAACAGCAAAACTTCTAGAATTGCATCGCTCTTAGTGGCAGCATGTTGGAATAGCTTTGTTACTGTAGTTCTAATTAGACTTTTGTTCATAATGTTTTTGGTTGAGGCGTTGCATGTTTGAACAATTATTCCCCCTGGTGTTGGATGCTGTGCAGATGAAAACATTTTCGCTCTTACTTTGTTTACTTTATGACAGTTGTTATGATGCGTAATCATCACAACAATTTTAGGAGGGGCAGTAAAACAAATGAGGTGGAATAACAGTGCTTGCCAAAAATTGATGGTGTCCTTTAGGACATGTTACTGTGCAATATTGTCTCTGCTGTCTGGAAATTGAGCTGTTAGCATGGCAAGACAGCCATGAGTCTGTTATACAGCAACAGTCTTCAGTCAGAGGCCTCTTTAGATTTGTTGCAAGGCTGACTGCTTCCAGAGGTCCTTCTTGTCCACAGTATCACCATCCATGACTCTTTGAAGATACTTGGATGATATGATTTACGTTTAATTTCCCTTTGCAATAAAGTACATTTAAATTGAAGTAAATAATTGTGCTTAATTTAAAGGTTGGAATTTATTTCAGGCTACCAGTAAAGTTCTCTGTGTCATTTAGTTTTGCAAAAAACATTTTATGACAACATGCTGTAGATGTCTTCAAACACACTAAAACTGCTAAGAGTCAGAAGCCAGGCTATTATCACAAAAACAGCTAATTCTTTACCCCAGCAACATTACAAAGATCGAGCTCCGTCCTTTGACAGAAGCTCAAAATCCAGGGCCTTCGATTTTCCTCAAACAGACGTATGGAGGATTATCTACAAGCGTTTGATGAGATTATAATTTAACTTCTTCCTAAGAGCTCTCAATTCAAATGACCCCCTCTTCCTTCATTTCATTTTAAGTATTTAAGGACTTAAACAGAAATATCAGAGGAGGATGAGTGTAACTCGTAACTCTTTAAGATCGAGTATGCATCTTAAATGTCACACTTTGAGAGCCTGAAGCAATTTGTGCTGTTTTTTTCTCACTCTCTCTCCCACACAAGAATGTTGGACATCCACACGGCAGAAACCTGTTCCAAGAAGCAAAAAAGCTAATTTTTGTCATCAAGCTGACGCATGCTGATAATGGATTCACCTTCGCTATTGACCTAATAGGGCAAATCAAAAGCAGGGGCTGCAACAGATTGCTGAATCAATATGAAGCACTTATCCTGATTGGGCACTACACAGGTACAACAGCATTAAGGCTGGTTAAAGGGGTTAGCTTGCTTTCATTCCCTGTCTTTCTGTCTCCTTTTTGAACAACACACAATAACTGCTGGAGAACTTCCACTCTGTTCACTTAAATGACATAGATTCACACCAAAGATATAATCATTAAGAGAAAGCAGGCATAATTGTGTATTGAACACATACTTCCTCTCAGTGAGAGTGGATGCAACTGTCAGGTATGATACATAGATCTCTGAATCGAACAAAACCTGTAGTCTTTAAACTTGTTATCATGTGTCCATTTGCTGCATGCTGAGTATTTAACAGTCAGTTGGGAATAAAGTGATTAATAGCCTGGTTCTATTTTCGGGACAAAAGAAACATGAATTATCCCCTCAGTAACAAACATAGCCATGTTTAGGTCATTATTATCAGTAGTAATACCACAACATTCACATAAACCAACATGTATGCTGCTGGGCCTTGCTAGAACATTTACCTCCCTTAAACTTTTCACATTTGTCACGTTACAACTACAAACATTTGCATAATTTATTGGTATTATATGTCACAGAACTGCTCAAAGTGGTGAGTATGATGTAGAAACAGAGAAATTCATAGTTTAAAATGTTTTTCACAAATACAAATCTAAAAAGTTTGGTTTCCGTTTGTATTCATCCACCTTGACTCAATAATCTGTAGAATCATCTTAATCTGCAGTTACAGCTGCAGGTCTGTTGGATTATGTTCTGAGGTGTATTTTATGACTGCTTCAAGATGTTGATATGAGGATGCCCCAGGAAGAAAAACTCTGTAAATGGGGCTTTCAGTTGAATAGCGAACGATTGTATTAAACTGTACCCACTTCAGAAAAAAACTAATCATGAGAAAATCTTGGCCAATTTTAGAAATTCACTGTTGAACATTAGACACAGCCTCTTTTACAGAGTTCCAAACGTCACATATACAGTTCCATATTTGGCATTCCCCAAAGTGTTGGTCTTACTTTGAACAGGGTCTTTACCACATGCACTTTCCATGTTTGGTCTTCATGTCCTCGATCATATCCACGCCTTGCATGGATCCATAATTTATGTACGTTGCATCTTTTTTTTCAACATAGCAAAGGACGACATTTATCAAACATACCTCCACATATGGCTGCCTGCAGCTTGCACTGTCTGTTTGAGCACATTAAGCCTCACACCGATGAGTTGCAGTGTAAGACGTCTGCCTCAGTAACATGTTCCAGCAACCTCAGAGGCCTCTACAATCAGACACTACAATCTTAACCAACTTTGTGCATCGAGAGGATTTTGCTCTGTGCAAAAGAGCTGAAGCTCAGTCCGATAACATGGAGATCCTCTGTGAACATCAGTTTTCAGGAGTTGCCCCTGGTTATTGGATATAGATTTAGTTTGGGTCAGTTTAGGGTGTGAATATTTTTTAAATTATTTTGTTGTAGTTCTGTATTTAAATTGAGTTTTATTGTTCTGTTGGAAGGTAAAACTCTGTCCCATACTGCTGCCATTTTGCCCAAAGAAAAACTTTAACCACTAGCCCAACTGAGCAAAACTATCCCCAGAGAATGATGCTGCCCATGTCAAATTTCATCATGATAATGGTATGATCAGTGTGATGTTATTACTCAGTTTTCCTCCGCCTTCTTCTGCATGTTTGTCATTTCCCTTACATTGCTTGTGGCAAACTGCAAACAGCTCTCCCTGTGTTTTTTTTTAAGCAATGACTTTCTTCCCAACTTCAACAAAGGCCAGATTTGTGAGGTGCATGACAAATATTTGTCATGGCCACCTGGCTTATTGATCTCTGCAGCTCCTCCAAAGTTACCAGAGGTGTCTTTGCTACTTCTCTGAAAAATGCTGTCCTTGCCCATTCTGTCAGTTCAGGTGGACAACCATGTCTTGGTAGGTTTGCACTGTAACATACTCTTTGCATTTCTGAAGGAATTGAAAGTTCTGTGAGATACACAAAGCTTGTGATGCTGTTTTATAACATGACCCTGATTTAAACTTCAGCATAACTTTATCCCTGCCAAAAATGTTTACTGGAGTTTGGGGCTGCAAGGTGAGAACATTAAAAAAGTTTTAAACTTTAAGGGTCCTTTCAAATCGTATTGTAGTCATTGAGGTAATGCCAGCGGATTTACTTTAAGTCATCATAAAAGTTAGAAAAACTTATTTCACATATAATCTAATATTAGGGTCACCTGACCTATAAACGATGTTCACTGGGAATGTAACATTTTCCAACACTGCACCAAAATGTTTTTAAAGGCATCTGTCTTAGTGGAGAAAAAGAATTGCATGGTACCGCAGATTGTATTGATTATGTTAATTTAGCCTTCGTAGTATAATACTTATCTTTTTCTTTTAGTAAGAAAAACATCAAGGTTTAAAAACCTCAGACTGACACAGTTTAGCACATTTTCTTATCACCTCCAAACTTGCACCTTTGCATTGATGCTATGGGGAGAGAAAAAACATCAAGATGTGTCACAAAGCTTTTAAGATGTTCAATATTGGCAAGCTAGCTTTAGCAGAACTTTTAACAGCTAATATGTGCAGGAGGTGACACTGAGGGCTGCTGAAATAAAATCAACAACCGTTCTTAATGGATGCTGGTCAGTTGGTCCAATAGTGTTATTTAAGCCTCTTACTGGGATTCAAGGCTAATAAAGCGATGGGCACACTAACTCGCGTCCTGTTACTGAATGCTCAATTAAAGGTTGAACTAAATCTTTTTGACTTTGAGTTTAAAGTGAGTAGCATCTCTGCCTCTCACAATCCCTATGGATGCCTTTTCAGAGTCCTGTTTCTCTGGTTAAGTTGCAATCTGGAATATTATACAAATACGTATGAATGATATTGGTGAACTTAGAGACAAGAGACATACATTTCTTTTGAAAATGTAGAATTTAAAAAAATTATTATTTTAGTTTTGCCCATTTGAGCAAGTGGTTTTGAGTATTGCTTATTTTTATCTGCACAAGAACAAAAATGAATGTTTAAAATGAGCATTTACTGATTAGTATTAGTTTTGATTATTCCAAGTCATTTAAATGTTTTGAATTTGGTTTGAAAATAGCTCTGCGTGTTCGCTCCAGATATAGGCTTTTTTTGTTGGTCTTGTGTTGTACAACACAGGGTTTTCTTTTCCGGCTTAGTAAGCGTAAAATAGCTGGCTCATTATGGCAGGTACATGACCAACTGCTGAGGAGACAAGCCAACTGACCGAGCTGACTGAGTGAGGTTGAACAGAATGTGGTGTGATTGAAGAGAGAAGTTAGGCAGGCGTTAGTCAAGACTGTCATGGTTTCTAGTGGTGTCAGATCAAAATCTGACAGGAAGTAGGCTGGATAATATGAAAGGAACATATTTCATACAAATCTAAGTAAAAAACTTTAATGAATGGAGAGTAAACGCAAAATATGAAACCATGGTGACCATGAGGTACACAAAGAGACTCTAGAGCACAGGAAATGAAAGCTAAAAACAGGAAAATCTGGTAAAGGGTGCATGAAAGAGAGAGTTTGTAAATGGTAGGAGTGAATATTGGATTAGGGATGGGTGAAACAGATTTTCTGAATGTGGAACATTGTGTAAATATAGTAAAAGGAGAAACAATTACCAAAAGAACACCGTTACAACTCAAACCAGAACCCAATCCAAGACTTGCAAAATTCTAGAGAACAAAACAAAACCTCAAAATGAAACAATTACACCACTGCTTCTTCCTGTTAATGTTCATCAGTGGGAAACAGGAGGGACTATTTAAAGCTGCTAGTTCACTTATAAGACATTGCTGTATTTTTTGGTTTACAACTCTGTAGCATAACAGCAACTCTAAAACCATCCAGATGTCATTGAGTGGGACTGCTGTAAAACATATGTTGTGACGCTTTGGTGAAAAGCTGAGATCAACTGAAAGATAGAATGAAAGCAGTAATAATACTGCAGCTTGTTGCCATGGAGACTGAATCAAGGCTGATGGAGAGTGATTGGTGACCAAGAGGTTCTAATGATTCCTTTGGTAAGTCCAGCTTGGGCACTAAGAGATGTGGCAGGTGTTGTTTCCGAGTTATGGGTAAATTGTCTAAAGTAAATAAACTGACACAAAATTACTTGTCACTCAGTATTAATTAGTAAAAAAATCAGCAATTTGCATTAATTCCTGAAATTCTAAGCATTGCAATCGGTGGTTTGTTTTGTTTTGTCTTTAGCAAGCCGGAAACCTACTAATCTGTCAAGCTCAACGTCAACTAAATATTGCAGAAGCTGTACTATAAAAATACAAACAACTTCAAAATGTTAATATCTTAAATCATGTTTTTAAGGTGCTAAGAAGCTAAACAAAGCTAAAAGACAAACAAATGCAGAACTCAAGTAACATGAATGTGAACTTCTGCTAAAACATGTAGTTTGACATGCCCATATACTCTATATTCCAAGCAAACCAAGATGCAGATTACCATTTCAGTGATGTTAATATGCCGTTATACACCTTCACACACTTCAACTTTCGTTCCATTGAAAAATAGTTTTATTACATTCTCACAGTGGGACATAACTGTTTACTTGAAAGCAACCGCTTTCTGTACTGAGAGTGATCAAAAGCCTAATATTACAGGTATATAGAAAGTTGAAACAAGCTTCTGAGTGAGTGATGTTGCTGAACCATAGCTAGAGCAAATTTACAAAGACCAGCATATTGTCACATAATGTTGCATATGTGGTCTGTGCTGTGCATGTAATGGGCTGGCTGCATGGTAGAAGCGTTGTGTACGCAGCACGCTAGGACTGTTGAAATGCTTTCTGGAGCAGCAAGGAGCAATCTTCACAACTCTGTCACCTGAAGTGCAAAAGAATTGAAGCTATCTCTGCAGTGTGTCAGAGGCTGCCGAAGTTCGGCTTCAGCTGGACTGAATGAGAAGTATCTCATGTCACACTACTCCACAGTGCAGTAAACAACCGGAACTCAAGGTATGTTTGCTTTAGACATGTGAGCGTGTGTGTGCGTGTGTCTGGGGTAATCATTTTCTTGTAACAGACAGAAACAGATAGACTGATGGTGTGATTCACTTAAAGAGCTCCACAGGGTTTATGATTTTTTGTTTGCTATCATGCTATCAAACACAACTTCCATACATGTTTTACAGTGGCTTTTAAGAGTGTACATAGCACTGGAAAATATAACATTAGTAGGACATTTTTCCTGTGCATTTTTATTGAAAAGTTAAAAAGGTGTGGTAACCTGGTTCCATAAGTGTGCAGGCACAAACTAAGGCCTTGTTATAGCACATTTTAAATTACTTTCAGCAGTAAATCTTCCTTATTTGTACTCCATCAACATGCCACATGTTGACTTGGTAATATTTGCCCACTGTACAATGTGAAGTTCTCCAAACTTGTCAAATTATGCAGTTAAACAGATTCCACTATATAATTATACTTTTATAAATTGCTGCATTTCATGTTTTGGTGAAACTGTACTCAGATCTTTACATTCTCTACAATCGTGCTACACCAGGTATAAGGCAAATTTCTTTGGATACCTGCTATCTGCTCATCCCCGACATCTGATTTACAAAGCAAAGAGCACAATGATACAACAGCACAAAAATGGTGTGAGCAAATTTAACACCTCATGAATGAGTGCAGTTGTCCTCACTGCATAATGAATTGAGTATTGTCCCTAGTTCACTTTGGACCAGTTGTCTTGGCTGACCATATTTGTCTTGCAGAGCTCCCAATGCAGCTGTGTATGGTGAAGGGTCATACATGTATGATTTGGCCAACTGCAGAGCACTCTGAAGCTTGAGCTGATTCAGGAGAACTTGATATTTATAGTGCTCGCTGAGATGAGGGTGACTATTCATCAAGTTGTTGAGTGCCATCTTCAAAAGTGCGAAATCACTTTCTTTGCCACTCTCGAAGAAGGGAAGTATCAGTTAGGTAATGCCTTAAGATGTAGCAATCAGGGTCTCCATACCTAGGTAAGTCCAGGGTGGTGCCTTCTGAACTGGTGTTGCAGCTGGTATACTGGGGTGAGCATACTGCACTGCGGGAGGTTGCGGTGCCACTGTTACTGCTCATTGTGGCATTGTGAAGCTTGTACTGGTAGCTGGAGCTCCTAGGTACTGAGACGGGAGAATAGTTGTGATAGCAGACCTCGTTGTCAGGGGGCCTCTAACTGCCTGGGTAGTTACAGTGGGAAGGACAGACACAAATGAAACAGGTGCAGGTGGAAGTACAGAGACTGGTGCTGGAATCAGTGCTGCGTTGACAGAAACACTGATTTGGGCACTCGTGACGGGATTAGGAGGTGGTGCAAATATCTGAGCAGGAACAGTGGAGATAGGTGTTACCTGAAATAGTGCTGGATTCGGCTGTTGCACAGGTGGATGCTGCATGAGAACCAATGAAACCACAGGTGGCTGTTGAGGCAATTGTGACGGCAGAGGCACCTTGTAGAAAGTAGCAGGAGCTGACAACGTAGACCAGGAATCGTTGTTAGTCTCAGTCAGATCGGTCTTTACAAGACTGGCAATGTTCACTTCTTTCTCGGGCTTCTTCAAGTGCCTGCGTCTTCCAATCTTTCTAGCTATTCTCTCTCAAGCCAGATGCGCTTCCTCTTGTAGCCGCTGTCCTTCTGTAGCTTGTTCATCAAATGCTGCAGCTTGTAAGTCCTTTCCTCTTCGATTTCCTGTTGTAGGTCAGCGAGCTCCAATCCTTTGATTTCCTTCTCTAACGCAGCTGCTTGTATATCAGATGTACTTGGAAACAGATGTAGTCTAAAGGATAACTGAGAGGACCGCCGTGAATGTGCAACTGACCGGTAACTTGTCAAAATCCAAGCTGTGGTTGACTGAGCCTGGCCCGGTTTTCCTACCGGGGTAGAAGAGGCTTGGGCAACGGGCTGTTGAGAGGGCAGAAGAGTGACTTCGTACTGAGCCAAATGTGCAGCTGGATGAGGGTCTCTCTTGGGTCGGTCCGATGACTCCTTCTGCTTACCATCAGTTGCTGACTCCATAGTGTCGGAATATAAGATATTATATTAGAATATAATGCAATGTTAATAATAACTGATTAATAAACAGATAAAGGACTACTATACTATGCTCATTGTCATAATTTACAACAGTACAGTACAGAAAATAATAATTGATGTTAATCCAGTGCAACAAAATATGTCACTATATGCCCTTTAATATCTGCACTGCTGTACCTTTAAGTGACTATGCAGCATGACACTGTATTACTATAACACTCAATGCATATAGCACTAAATAAACAGTAAATGCACTACACAGAAGCATATCTCTAAATACCTAAAACAAATAAGGTTTAAATCGACATATAAAGGGTCAATTATTGCGCACAGGAAACATGTTGCATATTACAACACACTCTAGCATCATGACTACACTAATTGGTCACGCAATTCAACAAGTAAAACTAGTTTGCATGAACATATAGTTGTGGCCAGAAGCTTTGAGAATTACACAAATATTAGTTTTCACAACGTTTGCTGCAAAACTACTTTAGATCTTTGTTTCAGTTGTTTCTGTGATGTACTGAAGTACAATTCTAAGCACTTTATACATTTCAAAGCTTTTATTGACAATCACATGACATTTATGCAAAGAGTCTGTATTTGCAGTGTTGGCCCTTCTTTTTCAGGACCTCTGCAATTCGACTGGGCATGCTCTCAATCAACTTCTGGGCCAAATCCTGACTGATAGCAATCCATTTTTTCGTAATCACTTCTTGGAGTTTGTCAGAATTAGTGGGTTTTTGTTCGTCCACCCGCCTCTTGAGGACTGACTACAAGTTCTCAATGGGATTAAGATCTAGGCAGTTTCCAGGCCATGGACCCAAAATTTCAACGTTTTGGTCCCCGAGCCACTTAGTTATCACTTTTGCCTTATGGCACTGTGCTCCATCGTGCTGGAAAATGCATTGTTCTTCACCAAACTATTGTTGGATTGTTGGAAGAAGTTGCTGTTGGAGGGTGTTTTGGTACCATTCTTTATTCATGTCTGTGTTTTTGGGCAAAATTGTAACTGAGCCCACTCCCTTGGATGAGAAGCAACCCCACACATGAATGGTCTCAGGATGCTTCACTGTTGGCATGACACAGGACTGATGGTAGCGCTCACCTTTTCTTCTCCGGACAAGCCTTTTTCCAGATGCCCCAAACAATCGGAAAGAGGCTTCATCTGAGCATATGACTTTGCCCCAGTCCTCAGCAGTCCATTCACCATACTTTCTGCAGAAGATCAATCTGTCCCTGATGGGTTTTTTTGGGGAGAAGTGGCTTCTTTGCTGCCCTTCTTGACACCAGGCCATCTTCCAAAAGTCGTCGCCTCACTGTGCGCGTAGATGCGCTCACACCTGCCTGCTGCCATTCCTGAGCAAGCTCTGCACTGGTGGCCCTCCGATCCCGCAGCTGAATCCTCTTTAGGAGACGATCCTGACGCTTGCTGGACTTTCTTGGACGCCCTGAAGCCTTCTTAACAAGAATTTAACCTCTTTCCTTGAAGTCCTTGATAATCCTATAAATTGTTGATTTAGGTGCAATTTTAGTAGCCACAATATCCTTGCCTGTGAAGCGATTTTTCTGCAACGCAATGATGGCTGAACGCGTTTTTTTTGCAGGTCACCATGGTTAACAATGGAAGAACAATGATTTCAAGAATCACCCTCCTTTTAACATGTCAAGTCTGCCATTCTAACCCAATCAGCCTGAGATAATGATCTCCAGCCTTGTGCTCGTCAACATTCTCACCTGAGTTAACAAGACGATTACTGAAATGATCTCAGCAGGTCCTTTAATGAAGGCAATGAAATGCAGTGGAATTTTCATGGCAAAGAAGGACTATGCAATTCATCTGATCACTGTTCATAACATTCTGGAGTATATGCAAATTGCTATTATAAAAACTTAAGCGGCAACTTTTCCAATTTCCAATATTTATGTAATTCTCAAAACTTTTGGCCATGACTGTACATAAACTTCTCAACATTCATCACAATGCAGTACAAACATGCAACAGTAGCATAAACTTACTTGCTTTTCATAAAATGCACACTGGAGTAAAGAAAAGGGTCTCTTAGTCTGCTCTCATCATCTCCAAGCACAAACAACTGAGCAGCGGACTGCATCCCCTGTACAGGCGCAGTTCATGTGATGGGGCGTTCAAGACACTCTTAGGAAAACTCAGAGCTGAACAAAGAGGCTTTCAGACAAATAGGTTCCTAACAATGACCAACCGTTTTGATATGTAACATTCTGGTTTCCGTGCTCACCACAGCACCGAGACTGCCCTCATGAAAGTTTTCAATGACATCCGCATTAACACAGACTCTGGTAGAACCAGAGTTTATTCTGTTGGATCTCAGCACAACATTTGACACTGTTGATCATTATTTATTATTGGAATGACTGGAGAACTGGGTTGGACTTGCAGATTATACTCAGCTTTACATTACAATGTCACCAGGTGACTCTGCACCCATTCAAACCCTGAATAAATGGATCGAGTAAATACAGTAAATGGATGGATGTGCCATAACTTTCTCCAGCTAAATAGAAACAAAAGTGAAGAAATACTTTTGGACTTAAAGTGTCATGATTTTAGCTTTCGGACTCTAGTGCAGACACACAAACGACTCAGTGAGACTGGAGGTAAAGCTTGCAAAAGTAATTTATTTTCCCCTATTTGCTCGAAGGGTCCAGGAACACAGGAACTCAGAACCACGGGGAACTTGGAGGACAACCACTGGTGACAAGATCTGGAGGTGAGTGATCTTTCAATGTTGCTTGGCAGGAGGAAAAAACAGAAGTTTGTGGATTCTTACTTTGCCGTTGGTGCAGATTCCACTGAGGAGGGATTGGGGAGGATGTGGTCCTTGGTGCGTGGAAGAGGGACCGACCTTGGGGTGTTTGTCTCCAGGAAGCAGAGCGAGGGTGGACAGGCAGTGGGGACCCTGAGCTCAGCCAGATACCTTGAGGAGGAAGCCCAGTATGCCGGGAAGGAGCAGACGCCCAGGCTGCAGGCCGACCAGCAGGTCCGGGACCACAGAGTGACTGGAGGGAAAAAGGCAAGGAGGTAAGGATCTTACGTGGAGTAAGTTGCGGATGGTAGAAAGGCAGAGGAAGTGGCTTGTTGCCACTCGACGCGGTTTAACCATCTGGCGTCTGCTCCAGGTTGGCACTCTCCTTTTGAGTGCTCCTCCTCAATCAGGCTGAGTGGCACCAGCTGCAAGAGCACGATCACCAATCGGCACCCTTGGATGGAAAACAGGTGAGGCAAGCACACACACCCACACACACACACACACACACACACACAATCCTCACATAAAGAGCAAAGATCAAGAGTCAGCACACAGTTTCACTTAATACAGCTAGAAACTACTGATCAGGCCTGAAATCTAGGTGTTGCAATGGACTCAGACCTGAACCTCCAGGGTCACATGAAGGCAATAACAAGGTCAGCCTACTATCACCTGAAGAACATTTCAAGGATTAATGGACTAATGTTGCAACAGGACCTCAAAAAACTCATCCATGCGTTTATCTTTAGACAGACTGATTACTGCAACAGTGTCCTCACAGGTCTGCCTAAAAAGTGAATTAGACAGCTGCAGTTGATCCCGAATGCTGCTGCTCGTGTCCTCACTAGAACCAAGAAAGTAGAGCACATCACTCCAGTTCTAAAGTCTTTACACTGGCTTCTTGTTGCACAGAGAATAGACTTCAAAATACTCTTTTTAGTTTAAAAATCATCAAATAGCTTTGCACCAAATTATGTTGAAGACCTGTTGTCACCATACCAACCACCCAGAAACCTCAGGTTATCCAACTCTAGCCTATTAAACATCTCTAGACTCAAAACCAAACATGGAGAAGTAGCTTTCAGTTTCTATGCTCCCCTTATCTGAAACAGACTCCCTGACGACAGCAGAGCAGCTGAAACACTAAACTGCTTTAAATCAAGACTAAAAACTCATCTGTTTAGAATTTCAGTACATGTTTAGCATTGTTTAGCACACAAACACCACACACATGCGCACAAATGTATCTATCTATCTATCTATCTATCTATCTATCGTGGGATAAAATATAAAATAATAAAAATCTAGGAAATCACATTGTATGACTTTTAATGGTGCGGAAAATAAGTATTAGGTCAATAAAAAAAGTTCAGCTCATTACTTTGTAATGTAACCTTGATTGGCAATGACGGAGGTCAAACATTTCCTGTGGGTCTTCACCAGGTTTGCACACACTGTAGTTGCTATTTATGCTTATTCCTCCAATGCAGATAATATCCAGAACTGTGATGTTTTGCGGCTGTTGCTGGGCAACATGGTTTTTCAACTGCCTCCACAGATTATCTATTGGATATAGGTCTGGAGACTGGCTAGGCCACCCCAGAATCTTGAAATCCTTTTTAGGTAGCCACTCCTTTGTTGCCGGGCAGCGTGTTTGGGGTCATTGTAATGCTGGAAGATCCAGCCATGTTTCATCCTCAATGCTGTCACTTTTTTTTATAAATTTACAGTACACTTTGGCATTCTAAATTATAAAAAACATTCGTCATACACGTTTGTGAGTTTCACAGTAAAAAAAATACACTTTTTTCCAACTCTGATTTTATTTTTTTGTGTGGCTTGAGGTCCATTATGCAATCATAGTATGTTTAAATGAAAGAAGAAAGTATATATTTACCCAGTCCAGGTTGTGCTGAAAAAAATTATACCACATAAGGCAATATCAATGCTTTCTATTGGGAATTATAAAGGTAAAATCAAAATTTGTCAAAAACGTCCATTTACACCCTGGACCCCAGAGGGCTAATACAGATCAGTCATCCTGTCCCCTTTGGAGAAAAGCAGACCGAAAGCATAATGTTTCTACCCCCATACTTCACAGTGGTTATAGTGTTCTTGGGATGAAACTCAGCCTTCTTCCCCCTCTAAACACGACGAGTGGCGTATATACCAAAGATGTATATTTTGGTCTCATCTGACCACATGACATTCTCCCAATCGTCCTCTGGATCATCCAGATGGTTTCTGGCAAACTTTAGATGGGCCTGGACATCTGCTGGCTTAAGCAGGGGGACCTTTCGAGCGCTGCCGGATTGTAATCCATGACGACACAGTGTGTTATTAATAGTAACCTTTGTTACTGTGGTCCCAGCTTTCTTCAGGTCATTGACCAGTTCCCCGCCATGGAGTTCTGGGCAGTTTCCCACAACGTTCTCAAGATCCCCACAAGGTGAGACCCTGCATAGAGCCCCAGATCGAGGGAGATTGTCAATGATTTCTCATTTATTCCATTGTCTAATAATTGCCCAGACATTTGATCTCTTCTCACCAAGCTGCTTGCCTATTGTAGATTGGCTCATCCCAGTCTTGTGCAGGTGTACAATCTTGTCCCTGCTGACCTTGGACCGCTCTCTGGTTTTGGCCATGGTGGAGGTTGGAGTTTGACTGTTTGAAGGTGTGAACATGTGTCATTTATACAGATAACACATTCAAACAGGTGCCATTAAAACAGGTAACGAGTGGAGGATATAAGAGCATCTTAAAGAAGAAAATATATATATGTGAAGGTCAGAATTATTTCTTTTTTGTAGGTGCTAAATACTTATTTTCTGCCCCATTATACAAATAAAGTTTAAAAATCACTCAATGTGAAGTCCTGGAATTTTTTTTTTACATTCTGCTGCCAAGCTTTGGTGGCAATGGCATCAAATATTTGCCATACATGATATCAAGTCTTTTACATGGCCATGGAGGACTTTTGACTCACTCTTCTTTGAGGAATTGTTAAAATTGGAGTCGTTTCAAGCATGAACAGCCTTTTTAAAGTAATTCATTGTACCTCACATTAATTTAACTCCAGACTTTGATTCCATTAACTACCAATATAACATTATTTTTATGAAATGTTGTATTAATTCCATTCCAGGTGGAATGGACCACACATTTTCTGTCAAGCTTCTTCAGTCCACAGAGTATTTTCAAACATTTACTTATTTCACATGCTTTGGACACCTTTCCTTTAATCAATAAATTCATAATTTATAAACTCCACTTTTTATTTGCTAGTTTTCCTTGTCTAATATAAAAAGTATGTTTGATCTGAAACCTATTAAACCAGGTTAACTACAACCAGCTTTATCAACATCAAGGTCAAATTTGGAAATATAGCAACTTTTCTTGTTGGGGTTTATCATGTATTAAAAACATAATAGGACAAGGAAGGGTATATCATCTACGAACTGTAGTATTTTTATGTTATTGGCCTCTTTTAATAATGTTAAGTATTGTTATTTGTCTGTTTGGGTTTTGCTATTATTCCAACTGAAACTCATTTACGGGTAGTTACTTAGCTGTCAATTAATGCACTCTATTTCTAAGGTGAACTCTAAAGTGAAAACCTGAATTCAGTTTATTTAATCTATTCTAAATAGATGGAGTGTTGAAAAAGCAAAACAAATAAAAAAACAACTCGCAGTTGACTGATAATCTTCAAAAACAACTTTGGAGTCTCTAGAACTCTATATATAGCAAAATATCCCATCAAAAAGAAATTGATCAAATAATGTGTGTGTTTTCAGTTATTAAGAGTTTTTCTCTTAATTTACTTTGACACCTGATAAAAAAAGATCACTATAAATCTCTGCAACCTATTTGCTGATGACATGTCACAGTAACACAAGCCACATTCATCCCTAATGCTTAGAACTGCTTCTGCTGCCGACTTATCTGATGACATCACTGAGTAATGCAGTTCACTCCACTGTTTTGCTCTACTGTAACAATTTAATTCTCATGTGATGCAATTTAAAGCAATGACTTTTAAGCTATTGAAAATAAAGTGATTATAAGAAGCCAAGTGTAAGCTGTAAACTATTCTGCAGTGCAAAGCTAAACACACAGTCTCTTTAACAGGAATTAAGTGCAGGATGAATCCCCTTTTTATCATTTTGTTATACTTACAGCAACCATCAGTGGCTGTTCCGTGTAAAATAATAATACTAAATAATTAAGTTAAATATTTCTCTCTGAAGTTCATAAGTCATGTAAAGTGCTGGATTTGAAAAGTTTGGAACTCTCCGGCTGGCAGTTTTAATAAAAATCACTAATATTGAGGAAGAAGGAGGGCATATTATTGACACTGGAGCCGAGATGAAAACAGACGGAGCTTTTCATTTTTGCTGCCATGCTCCACATGACATACTGTATTATGAACAATCTGCCCATTTTGCCAAGCTCTTTGGATATTTACTTTTCATCTCTTTTTGTGTGATTTTTTTTCATTTTACTTTATTTGCATATCTGTTATGTGGAGAGGAAAAACTACACATCAGTGTTCCAGATCTTGACACAATGATGACATTTTTTTTAATTTTGCAGCACTAAATGTGAAATTACAGACATTTCTTATTTTAGAATTGCATTCATTTATGTTTATATTTAAGGTCCGGTGACTGCATTGCCTCGATTTATCCTAAATAAAAACTCCTCCATGGAGTTGCATACTGTGCAATTCAAACCTTCCATTACGATACACACACACATGCACACACACACACACAAACACACACACTATAAAAAACTGGGGAGCAGGACATTACAGGACATATCTTTCCCATTGTGTGCTTTATTTCCTAATTTTTACCCCTATATGAAAAAAATTGTTTTGGATACATTTGTGTTATGTTGCAAGGAACCTAAAAGTTCCAGAGAACTTAATTTGGTTGTGTACTGTACACAAAGTGAAAATACCTGATTTTCACACTAAACGCGTAATACCAATTATCATGATCCTTAGTTGTTTGTGTTTTCAGTTTTATTGTGTTGGGTTTTGATCTTCATTCAGTACTCATTATTTTCAGTTCATTCATCTGTGTTAGTTCTGTTATGCTCTGGTACTCACATTGGGATCCTGGTTGCGTGATTTGGATTCTGCTTAGTATTTATATCTTTTCTGTGTTTCTTCTTCCTTTTCTGTTTTGAACTTTACGTTTATCTTCTTATTTCATTAGATCATATCCTTTAGTTACTCCTCTGCTCTTTCTTCCTACTTTTGCATTTTAGGTATAGTCTTTAGTTGAGTCTTATTCTGTTATGTTTCCAATCTTTGTTTTTCTTCTCTGTTTTGTTATTTCCTCCCTGCTATTCTGCCAACTTCCCAGCTGCTAATTACCTCCACCTGCTCTCTCACTCCCACCTGCATCTGAATACCTTGATAAAGTTTACCGTGAGTCCGTCTGTCATTTCTCACTCTTTCCTCAGTATTTAAGCAATCCTCCTTCTCTCATACCCCGCTAGATTCTTCCGTTACCTTTGTTTCACTCCTGGTTTCCCTGTGCGGTTTTCTCAGTCTGTTCCAGATTAACATTACTAGTGATGGCCGAATGAAGCTTTCTGAAGCACTGAAGCTTGTATTAAAACACAAGAAAAAACGGTTCATTACTCGAAGCTTTCCAACACATTCCTCTTGGATGACATCTAGTGGCCTTTAGTATAAACACCAACTTGAATCAACCTGTTTGCCAATTGATGAATACACTCTTAAACTACTTAAACTCATGCCTTGTTTGGTGTCACTCATTTGCTTACTAGTGGTTGCTATTTACCTCCAACACACCACAGATTCAGCCAGTGATTCAGATCTTTTTGAGCCATTGAACCGGGTACCCAAGCAGTGACGTACCAAGTGGAGCTTCGGACATAATTGATCCCGTGATTCTGCTCAGATGAATCAAGCATTGACACTGCTTCTGAAGCACTGTTTTGTTTGTTTTTTGACACATGCGCCGAAGCTTCAGCTTCAAACGGACCATCGCTACACATGACCTCCTTTCAGTTTGTAAGTTTCATAATTATATTCATTAAAACTTTTAATTTACTCTGCCTCTCCATGCTTCTGGGTCAAGCTTCAAAATCATGACAATAATAGCCTATTTTCGATGACAGCAGGTTGCTTAATGCTTTCTTTAGACCGAAGTGAACATTCCTGTAACATCAGTTGTTTACAATGAAATCTCTTCGTATTGTTTTCACTATGCTTAAATGTTCAGTCCAGAATCAAATTTGATACTGTAGTGTAATATGAGAAATACTAAGTGTTCAAAGCATATAACAAGGACAAAGTTGTTGATCAGTAAATGCATTAGAAACTATTATTTCTTCTTTCCCCAGAAAGATATTTAAGTGGTAAAACAAGGTGAACAAAATTTTCGGGACTTTATAAGATAAGGGGGGGGGGGGGGGGCAACTGGGCCCCCCAACTATCAAAAATGGTCAATATATATTTTTTCAAATTAGACCTGAAGGTGAAGAATGTGCCTCAAAGTGCAGGTTCAGCCTACCTACCGACTACCGCTGGTTCTTTCTCGTCTCTGTGTGCTTTGCTTTGGTGGCGCTAACAAACTCAGCCGTTTCTGTCAGAGACCAGTTGTGTTTCTTTGCTAGTGGAAGCTATAAATTCAACAGAGGGCTGTTCCACAAAGTGAGCTCGAAAAAATCTAGGCTTATTTCAAATAGTCTCGCTTGAATGAGGCTAACAGTTCACGGCAAGCTAATTCAGTTCCACAAACAAAACTCAGGTGGATTAAATCCCCGCTAATTCAAGCGAGGCTTAACAAGCCAGGGTAATGTGTGACCATGCTACAAAAAAAGACAGCCACTGTCAATTGATCCTAGATAAGTGAGAATCGAAGGAAAGGAGAGAGCCATGTTCTTCTCCCAGGCTGAGAAAGAATTATTATTGCAAGTCTATGAGCATTACAAATACATCATAACCAATAAGGGGAACACAAGTTGCATAAAAAGCTTGTAATGCTGCATTGTGTATTGTCGGCTTCTTTTCATAATGTGCTCTGGAACTCGCTTTTTTTTTACTCAGAGAGGTGGGGGCGCCGAACTCCAAAACCCCAGCGGGAACGGTTTCAAAATAAGACCCAGAACTGAGAGACAGAGAGTAAAAACAACACACACAACAACAGATATCTGTTTCAAAAGGACGCACCTGCAGATGGGAGCCAGACAAAATCTGACTCACTTTTCTACAAGGGTGTACCATTTATATTTCCAAAAGAACAAAGAACATATCACATGACTCCTCTCTCCTCCTTCTACATCTTGACAGGTCATTTATTTTCTCCAGGTCTCCTGACCGTACCAGGAACTAGAGTTATAGCTGATCCTCCCTGCTTTCAGTTCATATCTTTACTCAAGAGTTTGTTTACTTAAAACCTTAAACCCTATAACATACTGGTAACAGAGTCATGTTTTACTACCCTGAATAATATAAACAGGCCTATTTCTTCTAAAGCTTAAAAAAGATATAATTAAAACATATGTACTGCATAATTAAAAATAGCCCCAAAAAAAGTAGAATACAACAGTATTAATGTGAATTAGGTGGTGTTGCTGCACGAACAGTCTAGAGCGTGACAGACGGTGAGAGCTGAGCAGCGCTTCTGATTGTAAACTTCAAATTTTATTTTAATGAGTCATATTACCTCGTTGGGCAGGGCAAGATAATCTGGAGTCTGTTGTGAATTATTAAGACCAGCATATAACAAATGACAGAAAATAGATGACAGGTTAAACGTGTTAGAAAATGATTTAAGTAAGGATGTAAAAAGATGTAACAACTAAATAACAGTTTCAAGCCTTCAAAATGTAAAGTGACATTGATACAGTATTTCCTTTTACATATGTATTTTGTTACCAGTTGTAAGGTACTTTAAGGCTATTTTTACACATTAAAAAGGACAGCATGTTGATTTCATGGGTCCATCTTAGACAACAAGTGATATATTTGTAATTATTAACAATGCCTGGGGTCAGGAGCAAAATGGGTGGAACAAAGAGTCCCAGGCAGCAAGTAAAGACTAAATACAGTAACATTCTTCAAAATGGTAAAAAAATAGATAATCTAATCAAAACTACATTTTAAAAGATAAAATCCCACATTGCATTTCATAATTTAGCCGCCAAACAGGAAACCGCAGCTGCTGCAACCACTGTAATAACTTTATATCGGAGTGTGTAAAGGATAACAGCAGCAGAATACTAGGCCCCGCAGTGTGACATCACATGGCTTGTCCAATCATATCAAGCTAAAATAAGCCTGACAACTAGCCTATCATGGACCAGGCTGGTCCAAGAGCATATGTTGCCATAGTGACTAAGCGGGGCTTCAGGTTAGCCTCATTCCTGGAACCGAATTTGGGGAAAGTAAGCAGGGATTGTCAAAGTAAGCCTGGCTTTTGAGATTAGCTCACTATAACAGGTAACACTTGGAGGCTGGTAAATGTTAATGACTGTGCTGTTTAATAACTTGCTCTGGATCTACTTTACAACCTGGTGCATCATTGCTGCACCTGCCCATTGGATTGGTGGCTGAAGGTGATTTGCCTCAGAAGGAATGCAAATACTGCTGCAGTGCAGTATTAGTAATTATTTAATATATTTAGCCTTATGTGCTGTAGGAAATTTGTATTTTATTGTATGTCCACATTGCTGGATACTCAGTGACTCAGCGGGGCAAAAATACTATAGAAAAGGTTGTTGGTCTGAAGCTGAGTTTCGGTGCAGATTAACCATAGGTATACCTTAACTATGAGAGACAAAATGAAAAAAGAAAATCCAGAAATTCAAATGGTCTGATTTTTAAACAATTTATTTGCAAATTATGGTGGAAAATAAGTATTTGGTAACCTACAAACAAGCAAGATTTCTGGCTCTCACAGACCTGTAACTTCTTCTGCAAGAGGCTCCTCTGTCCTCCTGTCATGTTTTTAAGTAGGAAGGACCCAAATGCAGCGAAGTAAACACAAAAATGATTTAATGGAATGAAAAAAACACAAGAAACGGGGACTTACAGAACTCAGGAGAGCACAGGCAGCAAACAGGGAAAAACAGGAACCAGAACGGGCAACAATGAGGGCAGGAACCGGCAAGGGAAGAGCGACAGCGAACCAGCGAGTTGTGACTGGGAGAGGACTGAATTTATACTGAGGAGGAGAGTGAAGAGTGAAGCAGAGAAGGAGCAGGACTAATTAAGGGAAGCGGTTGCAGCTGAGGGGGAGTGAGCAGGTGGAAGTGATTAGCTGGGACATGAGGTGAAATGGCTGGGAGACAGAAGACTGGGAAACTAGTAGAAACAAAGAATAACTAAACATGATAGAACTAAACAAGCAAAACCATCAACAAAACACAAACACCTGGGGATCGTGACACCTCCACTAGTTACCTGTATTAATGGCACCTGTTTGAACTCGTTATCAATATAAAAGACACCTGTCCACAACCTCAAACAGTCACACTCCAAACTCTACTATGGCCAAAACCAAAGAGCTGTCAAAAGACACCAGAAACAAAATTGTAGACCTGCACTAGGCTGGGAAGAATGAACATGCAATAGGTAAGCAGCTTGGTGTGAAGAAATCAACTGTGGGAGAAACTAGTAGAAAATGAAAGGCATACAAGACCGCTGATGACCTCCCACTATCTGGGGCTCCAAGTAAGATCTCAGCCTGTGGGGTCAAAATGATCACTAGAAAGGTGAGCAAAAATCCCAGAACCACACGGGGGGACCTAGTGAATGACCTGCAGAGAGCTGGGACCAAAGTAACAAAGGCCTCCATCAGTAACACACTATGCCGTCAGGGACTCAAATCCTGCAGTGTTAGGTTTCTGCAACTGTGTGCTGGACGAGTGAGTGTGTCTGTTCTGTGTTCCTACCTCGTTTCTGCAGGGGGCGTGACTGGCAGGTTCTGCAGCAGGTGCTTCCCATCAGTCCTCGTTATCTCCACCATTCTTAAGGGGAGCAGATTCAGGAGATTGACGCCAGATGGCTCTCGCTTTATGCGTGGTACAAAGGCCAGATCTTGTCTCATGAAACTTTCCAAGATTATCTCTCTGTATTCTTGTGTTCCCTGTTACTTTCCTCTCTCGATCCTCTTTGTAGAAACAGCCCTGGAACTCCTCCTCGTCCGAGATTCCTCCTTGATCCCCTTGATACTCAACTTTAACTTGACTGCTCTCCGACGCCTGCCTGTCCGCCCTCCACCGTCTCCACCTGCAAGTATAGAAGGACATTTCAACATTTCCACCCACTCTCCAGCCGGACTCAGTTTGCATCTCCAACAAACCCCCTCTGAGCCCTTCTGAAGTCGACAACCAAGTAAGATCTCATCCATCATTCCGCCGCTCACAGTGTATCCTCATTACCTTTCCCGGGTTCCCTTGATGAAGCACAACTTCTAGGACTTTCACTCGTTTCCTGCATCTGTTTCAAATAAACTTTCCATAAAAGAAACTTATTTGTCTCTTGTCGTCTGGGTTTGCCACTTGAAATTAGAGTCTCTATTGAAACCAAACATGACATGCAGTGACATACGTGTCCCCCTGTCTAAGCCAGTACATGTCCAGCCCCGTCTGAAGTTTGCTAGAGAGCATTTGGAAGATCCAGAAGAGAATTGCAAGAATATCATATGGTCAGATGAAACCAAAACAAAACTTTTTGGTAAATACTGTACTTGTCGTGTTTGGAGGAGAAAGAATACTGAGTTGCATCCAAAAAACACCATACCTACCGTGAAGCATCGGGGTGGAAACTACATGCTTTTGGGGCTGTTTTCCTTCAAAGGGACCAGGACAACTGATCCGAGTACAGGAAAGAATGAATGGGGCAATGTATCATGAGATTTTGAGTGAAAACCTCCTTCCATCAGCAAAGGCATTGAATATGAAAAGTCACAGGGTCTTTCAGCATGACAATGATCCCAAACACACCGCCCGGGTAATGAATGAGTGGCTTCGTTAGAAGCACTTCAAGGTCCTGGAGTACCCTAGCCAGTCTCCAGAACTCAACCAAATAGAAAATCTTTGGAGGTAGTTGAAAGTCCGTGTTCCCCAGCGACAATCCCAAACTTACTGCTCTAGAGGAGATATTCATGGAGGAATGGGCCAAAATATCAGCAACAGTGTGTGAAAACCTCGTTAAGATTTACAGAAACTTTTTGACCTCTGTCATTGCCAACAAAGTACTGAAATTAATTTTTTTTTTTTATTGACCAAATACTTGTTTTCCACCATAATTTGCAAATAAATTCTTCAAAAATCAGACAATGGGATTTTCTGGATTTTCATTTCTCTTCAGTCATAATTAACTGAAAATTACAGGCCTCTCTCTTTTTAAACAGGAGAACTTGCACAGTTGGTGGCTGACAAAATACTTTTTTGCCTCACTGTGTGTGTATATTTATATATATATATATATATATATATATATATATATATATATATGAATTATTCAAATTAAGTTTAGTCCTCTATTTACTTATATTAAATAATAAATTAGGACCTTTAAAGTATATTCTAAATAAAATGTATTTATTTGATATGTAAATTTTAAATTCTGTTAACATGATCACATATCACAATTGGCTTTCAGCAGCAGGAATGTAATTTAACCTATTCTAAGGAGTAAAATTTAAAAACCAAAGCATGGAGTGGATGGGGGGATGGAAGAGAATGGTAAATATAAATACATGTTCTACTAGTTAAAGAATGTCATGGGTGGGGGGGCCATCTTATCTTGTCCTGGGTCCAGGTAAAGCTTTCAGCTAGCCTGCTGACTGACATTATAAAATAGTGGTACAGCATGACTGGGACATTTTCATTTTGTTTTGGTATCTCATAAAGAAAATACAGTAAAACATTCTTCTTTTGTCAATTTCTTTCTTCAATCTTCAAGACATTTACATTGATTTTATTTGTATTTGGTAGACTTAAGTCGTACCATTAGGTACGTGTAGGTGTCTCGGGTAAAGTTTTTTTTTCTTTCTATCCTTTCAATAGGTTCTCACAATAGTTTGCTATAATTGTGGTACATTGCTCTTGAATAATCAGTGCGACTGTCAGCTTTGGCTGCCTAGCTTTCAAATAACGTTTTAGCTCTGCTGACAAGTTTTCTGTAACACTGAGGTCAGGGCTTTGTGATGGCACTCCAAAACACTCAAAACTTTTTTGTCCCTAATCCACCTTTTAACTAATACAGCTTTGCACATGTGTTGTGTCCTTGGTCATTTGAAAGACTCATTTGTGACCAACCTTTAACTTCAACTTGAGATGTTGTCTGGAGAGGTGCCTTTAGGGTAAGCACCTTGAATTACCTTGTTGTTGAAAGTGTGCTATACAAATAACATTGCCTTGCCTTTTCTTTATATTTCCATATAAGATTCTTTCCTGCAGTTGGACACCTTATCAAAATGATACTGCCACCCTTGTTTTATACAGTTGGGTGGGGTTCTCAGGCTTGCAGTCTTCCCATTTTCTCTCTATATGTAATAATAGTCATTAATTTTTTTCTTTATTCAAAACATAGACCATGTTTCACAAAATCAAAGTCTTAGTCCATGAGTAATTTACTTTTGGAATAATGGGCTTTACCTCTCTTAGTGTGCTTGCAACCCATGTTAGTATACAAGTTATTTTTTATTTTTTTTACTGTGGATAATAAATCTACCACCAGCTTCAGCCAGTAATGGTATTTTGCTTTTGTTCTGGGGTTGATACACACATACACTAAAACACTTTCCTATCTAGGACACAGAACCCATCTCCTTCCTGAACAGCATGATGACTGGAGATCATTCTGTTCATTACCTAACATTCATCTGTTCATAGCATTGTTTGAACAGATGAATGTGGCACCATCAGACATCTGGAAATTGTACCCCAGGATGAACCAGACTTGTGAAGTTTACAATTGGCTTCCTGATATCTTGGATGATTTATTTTGATTCGTCCATGAAATTACACAAGAAAGAAGTGTGCATAAGGTGAAAATTGCATTTCTAATTTACTCAAATTTTGCACAATAAACCATGCAAATGTTACATCATCATTTGGGTCTTTTCCTAAATTGCTTGAGGACATAACAGTCTTAGTGTATCTAAACATTTAAATAATAATAAAAAAAACAGTTATGAAACTTATTTTTTTTTTTTGAATTTAGCATATACCAGTGTTTCTCAGACTTTTTTTTAATCATTCCCCACTTTGGACAAAGGAGCATACACAAGCCCCCCATGCTTTTATCGCCCCAACAGAATGGTGACCACGCCTGATTTTTAAAGTGTTTCATTTATTTAAATAGCCGAGTTAGTCTACAAGTTTTTAAGGGTATAAATTAGTTGGAAAAAGGGGTTGCGCACTGGTATAAAACCGGTTCAGAAATATATGCTGTTAGTAGTTGCTACATGTAGAACTTCAGCTCACAGTTGGAGAAAATAAAAGTTGTAGTTTTATCAAATTTACAAAGCTTTCAAAAATACAAAATAAAAATACAAAAAATAAAATAAAGAACTAGCTACTCATCCCTGTATTTCCTCCGTGGTTGACCGTGTGACTTCTCTGACTCTGAAACGTTCCCTCATCTTTTTAGATATTTGTACGTTTTGTAGATGGAATCTCTGATAATGCAGCTACTGCAGCTTGTTTTGTTCTGCTGCGATATATTCCAACGTCAAACTCCCAGCCCGATGTTCCAGGTCCCGGTTCTGTTTACAATGATGATCACAATTGCTAATTTATTTGGGTGTGTTTAATTTTGTGAGAGGGGGGAGTTGGTTGATTTAGTTTACAGTGCAGTGAAACATTCACAACGACAGAATCTAGGGGGGAAAAACTATTTAAATCCCATTGATGTCACGCCCCACCTGCAATACCTCTGCGCCCCTGCAATGCCTTTTTCTAATGGCAGATTGTGAGAAAAATAAGTATTTTTATGTGTCTTGTGTCTTTTTATACAGTTAAAGGTAAATATATGTTTTTAGCTGTATTGTTTCCAAACCAGATAGATAAGATTCACCATCGTTCTACAAACCTCATCGGTTTCCACATTAATTCTGCCTTCCTGTCACATGATATAGCTGTATGCAAGTCGACAGCTGTGACTGGAGTGTTAGTGCTTTTACCAGTAATAACAAACTGGGTCGTAGATTTATCTGTAATCACCACGTACTTTTTTTTTTCTTTCTCAGGGGAGGAATAGCAATAGAACGAACAAACACCGCTATGTTGAGTGCCAACCAACTGTGTGGTTTAAGTGTTAATGAAAATCTGCTAAGCTGGGATTTGATAATAGGATTTGATTTGAGGTTACCATGAATTGCTTTTGTGTTAATGCACAGGGCAGAATACATAAAGCTTCTTAAGGGAATTTGCTGATTTTGTCAATATATAGACAGGGATGTTAAATTATATCTATAATTTTAATGAATAAAGGTCACTGGAATTAATCATCCTTACATTAATTATTGAAATATAGCTAAGTACTGAAAAGAAAACCTTTCCTTGTGCTCGAAAGTGGGGTACATTCAGTGATGGGACAGATTAATTTACTTCCCTAAACTGTCAAAGCAGAAGGGCTCAGTGATGGGGAGAAGTATTTCAAATATTCAAAGGGCCGAATGTTCTTGTAAAACATCAATTAATCATGGAGATTTTGTCCGGCCAGATGAATTGTGGTGTCGGCTTTCAGTGCATGCTGCCACAGAATCATTAACTGCAACATTCGCTCAAACCAGAACAGATACAGAGGCTAATCAGCGGCTGTAATGGACACACTTCATAATTGTCAGTCCTGTACTGAATGCTAAGGAGATTGAAGCTGGGGAGGCTGAAAGCACAAAGTGTGAAGGCATCTTTGATCGTATGAGCTGAGAAAGTGATGGGCCTATATACTCATTATTTTACCTCGAGTCATGTGTCTGAAGAACACAGAGGATTTTCAGCATTTAATTCCACAGTATTTTTAAACTACAAATGCCGTCCCATTCTTATAGCTACTGAAGCGAAGTCGGTTCTCTATAATTAAGGCAACTTTATGGGCACTGTTCCCATGCGAGTGTATGTACAAGTACCTGTGTTAGATGTTTCATCTTTATTAGCCACAGCATGGTAAGCCAGGCTCTTCATGCACTAATCCCCAGCTAAAGAAACAGCTTTCAAGGAATTAACATCAAAAGTAAAGCTCTGCGTGCCAGCGGGGGAGCTTTCAACACAGCCTGCCTCAACTATCTCCTAAGTATTTTCAGACCTTGGGGGATGAAGTGGAAGTTAAGTTTAACTTGCTCTGTGTTCTTCTGTGAGTCTTTGACCTTGTTCTCAGGTCTCCTAATAATCCCAGATATGCTTAGGTCCATGCAGCTTTTCCGGTATTTGTATGAGCCAGTGCAGGAGGGCGGGGAGTTTTCACCTGCCTGCTGCTCATTTCTGTGATCAGGAGGTTAGGGTGCACCGCGCTGGGGTCCTGGATTAGCATCTGATACACAGAGACACTGCAGAAGTCATTGTTGCCTACAGATTTTTCTCATTCCTCATTAATAGCAAAGCTCACCAACAGTTCATACTGTAGCACAGTAGCTACTCATGAACCCTTCAACTTTTTTTTTTACAATTCAGCATGTTACACACACACACATTTTGATGTATTTTAACAGGAGTCTTTTTCATTGACCATTACAAAATGAGAGCATTCATCAGATAACCATCCAGGAGACCAGTGGTTAATGTAGAGGAGCTGCAGGGCTCCACAGCTCAGGTGGGAGAATAGAAAGAACACATTCTTGCACTCAAAAATCTGGCGTTTGTGAAAATGTGGCAAAAGAAAAGCTATAATGAAGCTCGGATGAAGCAAACATGTGGAGAATGTGATCTGGTCGAAAACATAATTTTGTGGTATACATGCAAAACATGCGCGCATTGGAAAATGTTATTGCGCCTCAGGTTGAAGACAACTTTGGTTAATAAAACATGGTGATGGAAACATCATGCTGTTGGGATTTGTTTTTTTTTATAAGGGAGATGGATACAGCTAAATAGAGGATGCTTCTTAACATTTTGCCATAGCTAGAATACAGTTATTTAAATCAAAGCGTGCACATGTGTTAGAATGATCCAGTCAATGCCCAGACCTTAATACAAAAAAGAATATGTGGGAGATATGACTGAAAGAAATACTTAAAGAGAGTTGTAACTGAAGCAAAGGATGGTTCTCCAAACAATTAGAGAGTTGAATAAAAATGCATGCCACAGTTTGTAGAATAATATAGAAGAAATATGACAGCCTTGTATCATTTTTCTTCCTTTTTACAATTATTAGCTGTTTTAGCTTGATCTATGATGTATACAATAATCCCGACGAAAAAATGGGAAAAATATTTGGAAGACTTTTCCAAGTTACTGTTTTTAACATAATTCTTTAAAGAAAGGATATTCATATAGAAACAAACAAATATTAGCTTTCTTAAGGTAACATTAATAAATTCTGCCCACATGACTTTCTGACAAACTATTGAATAGCTTCAAATAAACAACTTCTACTCCAGCTCCATATATATTTACAGCTGAGTAAAGCCAACAAATGGTTGGAGCTTGTGTAACGGTTCTTCTAAATCTTTATAACGGTAAGACTGTAAAACAACACACCACATCAGACTCCTAAAACTCATTTGAAGAGATGACTGTTTGACCCGTAATGATTGCTTTCACAATGCTTGCCCTTGCTTATACGGCCGTAACTTACTTGCTCTTTCACAGACTCTGACAGGCTGGATTGAGCTAAGGGACAGCGATGACTGATTCATGGTGTCTATCCAAAGCACAATTGGAGAAAACGACTTTGGCAGCTTTGCTTTGTTGCTCAAAGCAATATCAAAACATAAAGCTCACGTCTGGGAAGGTCCACAATGAGGTCTCTATAGTGCAATAAATCACCTGTCCACCTGATGTTAACATTACATTAGCAAATCATCTTTCTCTGCTCTAGATGTGCTCATAGGCTTTGTGAAAGAAGCACTGTAGAAAATGCAGACGCTTATCTCCAATCTGTCATCAGTCTCAAACAATGAATAATCAAACAAATGCACATATTTATTGGTTAAATATCTCCAGAAATTGGTATTTAACTTGTTGGTATGATGTATTTACTTTATTTTCAATGACATTTGATGTTTAGATCTACTGTAATAAAATTAGGATTGGATTACCTTTAACCCAGTCCAATCCAACTCAATTCAATTCAGTTGTACTTGACAAAGTTTCAAGTTATACCATTAACAGAAATTGTATTTTATACATGAGATATGTTAAGAGAAAATATAAAAATTTATTTTCATTTAAAAAAACATATTTAATCCTATGTCAATTACAGAAAGAATAAACACCACAAATGGAGCCTTTTTTTTTCTTTTTTTTTAAACGTGTCCTGTTTGGCAGTGTGGAGCTCAGAATTGGTGTCTGAGTACCAAGTAGAAGCCCAACAGATTTACTTTCACAAGCGGAGCAGTACAGCTTTTGCTATAGTACTCCACTTGATTTATGTGTGAAAAATCTTTATTATGAATTGTTGGGGTTTTTATTTCCTGATGTTATGGACACGGAGACGGAAAATTAAGGAGAAGAAAGAAGGAAGATGAAGAAGAGAGGTAGGAAACAAAATGTCATGAGAGAGGGTGAGTTGAAAATACAAGAGAGGAAGGGGAACAAAGAAAACACAGGAAAACATTGAAGACTGCCTCCATACCCACAGGACGGCAGAGAGAGGGGGAAAAACAAAACACGAAAAAGGAACATCGACAAAACCAACCAAACATTGTGAACTTAAGAATTACACAACCACATCACACAAAAATAGATATAAAAATACAACAACAATGTCACAGAAAAACTCATGGTACCGATTAATCAAGCTCTAGTAATGATAACCTCAGCCCAAATATATCCTTAAACACCAGAGACCCCACATCTATGTGTGTGTGTTAGCATGCTGGTGCAAATAAGGTTTCTCCATAAGAGTGTTCGATAGTTTGTGTGAGAAGACATCAATCCGTCCCCCAGGAATTGATGCAGACATGAAGGAGATCGGAGCAAAGACGTCCAAAGGACCGCCAGAGCCCCAGGCGGACCCGGGCAGGGACCAGCCGACGGAGCCTATTTTTAACGTGGGAACTGGATGCAAAACTCACAAGAAGCAGTAAATATAATTGTTTCAGTATATGGATTGGTTATTGTTGCCGGGAGACAAGGATGTCGATTTGCACATCAATGCGTCTTCTAGGCATAATATCCATATACATATATACATATATATACATATATACATATATATACATATATATATATATATACATATATATATATATATACACATATATATATATATATATACATATATATATATATATATATATATATATATATATATATATATATATATATATATATATATATATATATATATATATATATATATATATATATATATATACGGGGGGCATCAACTGGGGTGGTGCTCCCAGTGGCTGAACATCCACTGTGTCCTGTTATCAACTTTTTACTTTCTGTAACATAGAAAGTACTCTTATATCAGATCCTCTGTTCCTTCTGTGTCTCTGCTCTGTCTTCTCAAACCCCCAGACGGTCGTGGCAGATGGCCACTCGTACTGAACCTGGTTCTGTAGGAGGTTTCTTCCTGTTAAAGGGGAGTTTTTCCTCTCCACCGTCCCTACATGCTTGCTCAGTATGAGGGATTGCTGAAGGATTGCTGTGGTTGGAAAGTCTGCATCAACGGGGCCCAACCTCACGCCAATGACTGACGTAATCTGCTGGGATTCCTTAAATAGGAAACTTTTTAACTGATTGGAATGTTTGTATAAATGTATTGAAATGACTTCTTGTTAAGTGCCTTGAGATGACATCTGTTGTGAATTGGCGCTATATAAATAAACTGAATTGAATTGAATTATAAAAGAAATCATAGCGAGAGTTTAAAATAGTCATGGTAGTGCAATGGTCTAAGGCTGCTTCAGGATCTGAATGACTTGCTGTAATTGATGGAACCATGAATTCAGGCACACTTGGATTGTACAGAAGCACATCAGCAGGTCTACTTCTGAAGGGTTGAAAAAACATAATGAAGGTTTTGTAGTGGACTACAGTAATTAAAGTTTGAACTTAAATTCATTCAAGAGGCTGTGGCAGGCCAATAAATACGACTAGGATGAAAAACCTATAGGACAAAATTAAAATAATTCTGCTCACAAAAGTGAGTTCAAACTCCTCCACAGTGATATAAAAGACTCATTGACAGTTATTGCAAACACTTGATCACACTTCTTGCGCACAAAGGTTACGCAATTAATTGCTAGGTTTATGGGGCAATTACTTTTTTGCATAGAGCCAGATTGGCCTGGATAACTGTTTCCCCTTCATAAATTTAACCATTATTGGAAAACTGTGTTTTGTATTTACTCAGATTATCACATTTTCAACACAGATATCTGTAAGTGACCAAATACATTTAAGTTGGGAAGATTCACATAAAGGTTGACAATTAATCAAGCAGGGTCTAACCGTTAAAGGTTTTTGTAAATTTTTGTAAACCAGAACATCTCACTTCAACAATTATTTCTCCAGTACTGTGCAAATGTGCTATTTTTTCATTTGAAACTGAGCCATTAACTGGAAATGGCTAACAGAGCTATAGTTGCAAATGAATGGTTTTCATAAAAGCCTTGATTTTAATAGTCTGACATAATGGTTTCCCCTCATAGAATACTTTTGGATATATTTTACAATTTGTTTCATTAATGAAGTATATTATAGTTGGTTTAAATGTACTTTTCCTGTCATTCCAACTTTAAATTCTGTCTTTCAGCTTTGCTTTCTTTTCTTTTTAGGTCTTTAGTTTCTCAATTTCAAATAATGTCTGACTATTTCAGACCTAGAACTGTTTTCTTTTCAAAGTGCTGGTATGAGCACTCACATGCCCATCACACATTAACTCTGCAGAGTCACTGTAAAATTGCCTTCAAAATTGGTTGGAGCATTTTAACCCTCATTTCTCTCTCTCTCTTTTTTCCACTCACAAATAGGCCAAAACTGTCCACTGGGCTGTTCAAGCAGTTTGTTTGTTTTTAGCAACATACTTTAAGATGTTGTCCTATTGTTGCATTTTAAATATGTCTCTGTCTTCACAATAAACCATCAAAGGAAAATTATTAATACACCCTCATGAAAAGTAGCAGCATTGATCCTCTTACCTTCAGGATCATTGTGTTTCAGTTTGAGTCAGTAGCATTTCTCAGTCTTCTGAATGATGATAAGGTTTGCAAAGAAGGACTTAAATATATTATTCTCTATCTATATATGGACTGCTGTCATTTTATCTTGCCAAGAGATATGCAAATATAGATTAATGGAAATTCTGACTTTTAAAGTAATAATTCAGTAAGGTATCACTGATGAACATAAAGCTAAAATCTTCAAGTAATCATTACTGCCTTCACCATTTTTAGAGCAACAGACTTTTACTTGTGCTTAAGTAGATAAAAAAGTGTGAGAATAACTTATTTACAAGTTATTTGTTCAATCCATAAACTAATCAAACATAAATCAATTAGATAATTGTTGTACTTGCAGCAAATTACATATTTAAATAATACAGAAGAAGCCCTACCATCTTCTTATTTGTTGTCCATAACTGCAGCCCAGAGACGTCTTAGAGATTTTAAGGCGAGCCGCTGGCTGAATACTCTCTGCAACAAAGCCCGATAATCCGAAACAGAAGCTCCACTGAAGCGTTATCATATTCAGAACACAAACCGTTGGGTTTTATTAAACCCAATCTGGGCAGAACACGATGCAGTGAGATTGACAGCCATGTTGCTGTGACCCTCTGGCCTTTTTTCTTCTGTTGTCTAGCAACACAGCAGGAGCCTTCATTTACACTGCATTATCTCTTCACTGTAATTGTCGTGAAATGGGGCTGTATGCTGGCTGGGTTTAGGTTTAGTATTTTGTAATTAAGGATTATCCGCAGCAATAAAACAGGTCACGAGATTAGGCATTTCTTTGACAGGATCAATAAAAATTAAAAAAACAGATACATGTTGCACACTCCTGGTCATTCTAGAAACTTGACTGAGTACATGCATTATAATGTTATTTATTTGTTAGATAAAAGGTAAGAATTATTGGTGGGCGATATAAGGTTGAAAGGATATACATTTAGCCAAAGGTAGAGATTTTGACTATACCGGCCTACCGTCATTGCACATTTTGAAGATGTCATCAAGCTGTCATCAAGGAGGATACATATGATGTTCAAGTGTTTGTATTTACAGTAGATATTGCAAGTGTAAAATGTGTTGTTTTCTATGTAACAGGAAAAAAAATAACTTGTTGAACTTGAAACATTTTTAATTGAAATATGTGCCGGTTTATATTTATGCGATATTAAATTTATAAATAAGTAACCATGAAAGCGGACAATTTTGAACTTTACGTTTTTTTAAATAACATTTAGCTTTTAATTTATTTACAATATCTTCATCTTTATGTTGTGGGAATTTTTGTGTTGCATTTTGTGTTTTTGTGTTGCATTTGTGTTGCATTTTTGAAAAAAAAAAGATTAAAATATTTTTTAAATGCATTTTGAGCTTCTTTAAATGGGGCTGCACGGTGGCGCAGTTGGTAGCACTGTTGCCTTGCAGCAAAAAGGTCCTGGGTTCTAATCCTGGCCTGGGGTCTTTCCGCATGGAGTTTGCATGTTCTCCCTGTGCATGCATTGGTTCTCTCTGGGTACCCTGGCTTCCTCCCTCAGTCCAAAAACATGACTGTTAGGTGAATTGGTCTCTAAACTGCCCTTAGGTATGAGTGCCTAAGGGCAATTGTGAGTTTGTGTGTGTGTGTGTGCATGGTTGTGTGTGTGTGTGTGCATGGTTGTTTGTCCTGTATGTCTCTGTGTTGCCCTGCAATGGACTGGCGACCTGTCTTGCCCCTTGACCGCTGGAGATAGGCACCAGCCCCCCCCCCACAACCCTGCATTAGGATGGACGTGTACAGAAAATGGATGGATGTTCTTTAAATGGCATGCTGAACTTTTCTAAAAAAAATTAAGTTGTCCTGCTGCAATGTATCTGGAAACTGAGAATGTTGTCATTTTGACATATATTCAATTCAGTTCAATCATACTTTATTGATCCCAGATGGAAATTAAGTGTTGTTGTAGTGTTGTTGTAGTTCATATAATTATATATATATATATATATATATATATATATATATATATCTTATATGGAATATATATATTATATGAAATATATAATATATATGAAAAATAGAAAAGAATGTATTGCAATAGATATTTGTTACCGTACATGCTTTATATTATCAAAAAACAAAGAGGAATTCCAAGGGACTCTCATATAGAAAAAGTTAAAAAGCCTTTATTGTAGCTGCTTGGTCACATTAAACCTTTCTAAAAAACTCCAACGCGTTTTGGCAATGTAGCCTTCATCAGGGAGTCAAAAGAGTCTTTTTCGACTGAAGTTTCCCATCCAAAGAGCACCTCAAACAAACTTTTTTGAGTCTAAGAAGCGCTCCTAGATAAACGTTTTCTGGAGGCTTTAGATTATATCGCAATATAGATTTGAGGCTATATCGCCCAGGCGTAGTAAAAATTTATAATTCTCCCCGGTAGTTTAAATACCTCATCAACATTAAAACCAGATCAACTTTCAGCTTTAAACAATGTAAGTAGACCCTTAATTGCTTAAAGTGGACTGATGATGCAACAGATAACTTTAATAATTATTAAATCATCAGATTTGAAGCTCTGAAGGTCAAGTAATCAATGTTTGGAAGCTACTGTATTCAATCTGTCTGTGCCTGGCAAGCTGACGCCGTGTAGCTAGCTCTCTGCAGATGTCAGCCTGATGTTTTGTCAACATAAACTGTGCAGATTAATTAGTGAGCAGGCTGTCAGCTTCTGTACTGTTTGCATTCAGATTGATCATTAAAGCGGATGTCTGGACTAAGTTGAGACATCTGGTAATGCCACTCCTTGCATAGCTGCATGCAATACTGTTTACACCTTTCAAAATGTGCAGAAGGAATGTGGTTCAGGTCTCCTTTATGCATTCATCTCTGTTCTAAAGATACTAACTTTTGCTGACTTTGAAATCATTTCAGATAAGTTATGAGGTGCAATTTGATTTTGATTAATAAACTGAGGGGGGTGGGGGGACTTTCGTATGAAGATTTTCTCAAAATAAAGTCCTGTCATTATAATCATAAGTGTAGAAAATATTTTCTCAGCTTGCTAAGGTAGAACGCTTTTAAAGGCTTTTAAAAGGTAATTCCTGATTTCTCTTGATTATATATGAAAACAGGTTCAAGTTTGCTACTTTAATCAAGGATTTGTATGATTTACTGCTCAAATATAAGTGTGCTGTGTCAAAAAGTAGGAATTTACCTCAAAAAGCAGTAAAAAATAAGAACTTTTAGAATTACCGTAATGTATTATCTGCAATATATATATATATATATATATATATATATATATATATATATATATATATATATATATAGTCTAAAAATAACATAATGTATTTTATTTGTTTTTTTACTTTTTTGCAAGGGAAAACTGAAAAGCTGGGCACCTGAACACTCTAAAATCGAGGTCTCAGGTGTTAATTAGCTTGTTAGGGTTCTGACTTTCCCACCATTGCTACTTAGAAAGTCCAGCTCGTTAGGCTCAGGAGATGGCCTGAATGCAGAATACAGGAGGCAGGTGTTGCAAACTTGTTTAAAGCTTACAACAGCTTTAATGATAGTGTGTGCAAACACACATACACACACACACACACACACACACACACACACACACACACACACACACACACACACACACACACACACATACAAAATCCAAAGCTGCCTCAGACTCCAGGAGGAGAAACGCCAGTAATGGATGTCCACGTGTAAGTCGAGATGCAGAAAGGCGATCTGGCCAGGAAAAGCACAGACAAAAGCTTACTCCTAGATTTAATAGACACAAATGATTACTGCTGGACAACAAAGGGGATAGTGAACAATAAGCAAAAGAGCTAGAGAAATAAAACTAGGAATTAAAAGCAAAATGTGTCTCACCAGGACTACAAAGACAGGCAGAAAGTGAGATGGTAAAAAGAGAAAAATGCTCAAAACACAACTTTAAGCCATAATTACAATGATGAAGTTTCCAAAGCTCTTATACTAGAGTCCTAGCTTTGCAAAACTAGTCAAATTAGGCCTATGTCTAACATTTTCCCACAGATTCCCATTAAAAATTAGGGCTGGATTTTGCTTGACCCTTGGTTACACAGGGATATTTTTTGTTTTAACCATCTCATAGTAGCTCTGACTATATGTATACGGAAAGTGCTTTAGTCTCCTGTTTTGCAGCCTTTTACAGGTTTTCTTCCAGAATCTTCCTGTCCCTGCAAAAGAAAAGCTCCTCTTTATGATACATCTTCCATCTATGTAAAAAAAGAACCGTTATGATTTCATCTGCGCAGAACACCTTCTTCCATTGTGAGAACGGTGGCTCAGTTGATATGGGTTTGTCCTGTAACGGGTGGATTGCTGCTTTGAACCCTTGCTCCTTCTGTCTCAATTGTTGTGCCCTTTTGGCTTCATTCACCATGCCTGCTGGTGGTGGTCAGAGGACCTGGTGGCGCCGATTATATGGCAGCCTTGCCTCCGTCAGTGTGACCCAGGGAAGCTTTGTCAACAATGCAGATTACCACCATCAGCGCTTGAATGTGTGAATGACTGAATGTAGTGTAAAGTGCTTTGGGGTCTTCTGGACTAGATAAAGCGCTATACAAATACAGGCCATTTGCCATTCTCTGTGTTTGGTTTTTGTCCAATGACTTACAGGGGACAAATTTGTAGATTGTCCAGTCAACAAATACTCCCTATCACTATTTGCAGCCCCTTCAGAGAAAGGCCTGGTGGGTGCTGCTCCCTTAATTTGATTAAATGACCTAGCCTGTCAGTTGGATGACCATATCTTTATTGGTGTGCAGTTCTGGTACACTCTGAATCGACAGTTCATAGCAAAGAATATTGTTTTATAACCTAAGCCGCTTTAAACTGCTCCACAACTTTTTGTGCGACCTGCGTGGTGTGCTGTTTGTTTACAGATGTGCTCTGACAAACCTCTAAGTCATTCATAGAACAGCTTTATATATACCAGGGTTTTATACAAGGGTCTCAGAATAAATGGGGTTGACTACAAATGCACGCCACACTTTTCAGATTTTGTAAACACATGAAAAACTCATCCTCTCACTTTACAATTATATTGTACATTATGTAAATCTATGACATAACATTTCAACAAATCGATGGAAGTTTATAGTTGTGACAAAAATTCAAGGGGTATGGATACTTTTGCATGCCCTTTACTTCTTAACAGAGACTTATGCTGGAATGCATGCACAGACTCACAAAGTTCAACTTTAATTTCAAATTTTAAAATTAGGTTAGTTATGTTTTATCGTCATATGAAAAAGCAGAATTACCTGGAGAAAGCCTCAAAGCATGCAAACTCCACACAACACGATTTGAATTAGACTCTGGTGGGAGGAAAAGTTCTAAGTTATTCATAATCAATAATAATGTTTTTTGTAGATGTCTTTCTTTGTCAAAAAAAAAAGACACGCTACTGAAGACAATACAGACTGTCGAGTCTTTTCAGGTAGCCGTTTTATGGTTTGTAATAGAATCAGAAAATGAAAGAATGCTGGAGGTCGAGTAGAGATGCAGAGGCAGAACATTTGAAAAGCAAATCAAAACACTTTGGTGCATTTCTCACCTGACTGCAAAAGGCAGGGAGGTTCTTCATACTCTGGTGTTGTGTTTTACCGCTGCCACTCTACAAATGCCAGTCCTCAAATGTGACCTTGAAGCAGAAAAAACTGAAATCACTGAAAAAGCAACCTAATACAGTGGCTTGCAAAATTATTCGGCCCCCTTGAATTCTTTCGCATTTTGTCACATTACAGCCACAAACATGAATCAATTTTATTGGAATTCCACGTGAAAGACCAATACAAAGTGGTGTACACGTGAGAAGTGGAACGAAAATCATACATGATTCCAAACATTTTTTACAAATAAATAACTGAAAAGTGGGGTGTGCGTAATTATTCAGCCCCCTGAGTCAATACTCTGTAGAACCACCTTTTGCTACAATTCCAGCTGCCAGTCTTTTAGGGTATGTCTCTACCAGCTTTGCACATCTAGAGACTGAAATTCTTGCCCATTCTTCTTTGCAAAACAGCTCCAGCTCAGTCAGATTAGATGGACAGCGTTTGCGAACAGCAGCTTTCAGATCTTGCCACAGATTCTCGATTGGATTTAGATCTGGACTTTGACTGGGCCATTCTAACACATGGATATGTTTTGTTTTAAACCATTCCATTGTTTGCCTGGCTTTATGTTTAGGGTCGTTGTCCTGCTGGAAGGTGAACCTCCACCCCAGTCTCAAGTTCTTTTGCAGACTCCAAGAGGTTTTCTTCCAAGATTGCCCTGTATTTGGCTCCATCCATCTTCCCATCAACTCTGACCAGCTTCCCTGTCCCTGCTGAAGAGAAGCACCCCCAGAGCATGATGCTGCCACCACCATATTTGACAGTGGGGATGGTGTGTTCAGAGTGATGTGCAGTGTTAGTTTTCCGCCACACATAGCGTTTTACATTTTGGTCTCATCTGACCAGAGCACCTTCTTCCACATGTTTGCTGTGTCCCCCACATGGCTTTTGGCAAACTGCAAACGGGACTTCTTATGGTTTTCTTTTAACAATGGCTTTCTTTTTGCCACTCTTGCATAAAGGCCAACTTTGTGCAGTGCACGACTAATAGTTGTCCTATGGACAGATTCCCCCACCTGAGCTGTAGATCTCTGTAGCTCGTATCGACTGCACTCAGACCAAAGGGGGCTGAATAATTACGCACACCCCACTTTTCAGTTATTTATTTGGAAAAAAAATGTTTGAAATCATGTATGATTTTTGTTCCACTTCTCACGTGTACACCACTTTGTATTGGTCTTTCATGTGGAATTCCAATAAAATTGATTCATGTTTGTGGCTGTAATGTGACAAAATGTGGAAAAGTTCAAGGGGGCCAAATACTTTTGCAAGCTACTGTATAAATGGGAAACAAGTTGGTTTATTCTTGATTAACTGTTGTCAATTCTGGCTGAAAAAAAGTATTTAAAAAAATTCTGACTAGAAAAACTTGACAATATTTAATGCAAAGTGTTTTTAAACACTTATAGGGCAATGAACAGTTATGCCTCAGGGTGCTTAGTTTTCTATTCATAAATTCCACTCTGCCATTTGAGGTTATGAAAACTTTACCCCACCATTTCCCTCCAATTATTGGCACTTTGACTTTTGTGGACGATGAGCAAAGTACTCTCAGTAACTAAAACTTTAGCACCTTTATTTTCATTGTGCAACATAGCAAAAATGTTTTCTTTAGAGCCCCAAGGTGAGATAAAATACCATAAAAACACCCCACCAACAGGAAAAACAATACAAATTGCAATAAAAAAACAACATAAAAACACAATAATCATAAAAGTTTAAAATACAATTAAATAAAAACTGCATATTTAGAAAAATAAAAAACAGAAAACTTTTTTGGGATGGTTCCTCTCAACCTTGACTGTGATCATCCTATAGGTGTGAAACTGACCTTATGACTCACTTTTCAGCTCTTTTCAAACAAGAAAAAAGGTGTCAGTCAAGTCAAACAACGGCATTCCATTATTCAGAGAAGAATGTCTTACAAAATAGTGCTCCTTTTGACATCCAGACAAGTTTGCTAGAATGATAGACATGACTGTGATTTTTCTAGATAAAGCATTTCACCTACGTCAAAACGTGTCATATTGATACAACAGGTTATAAGAGTATGACAAGCATCAAGTGGTTGTTGAAAACAAAAACAGTTATTGTGATGTCTTTGACCAGGATATGTTCTTTGAATGTTTTTAGATCTTCCGCATAGACATTGTTTCCCAAATCAGGAACATTCCAATGCAGTTACATTCATTTGGTACTTTAGCGCTCGTCTGTTGAAATTCTTGACAATCAGGAAGGCTGAAAATATTATTTGGTAACATTCAGCTCATTAAGTCCAAAACTATTTGAAATTTTTGTTCTAACATCTAAACGACTAAGCATCTTGAGGTTTTAGTTTTTTTTTACTTTCCCAACTGAGTTAGTTGGTGCAATATTTGTAGTTCCTAGAGTTTGTAAAGCTAAAATAGGAGGCTGAGAATTCAGTTATCAAGCTACTCTGTGAACACAGTTTCCAACTTTTATCTGTGACCAAGACATGTCCAGTTTTAAGACTAGATTTAAAACCCTTTTTGATAAGTTATCCTGTGAGGTGCATGCTAAATTTTCTCTGAGACCTCTCTAAATCCTCAACTTTGTTGACTTTAAGTCAAATTGTAACTAATTTTGCAGTATTGTTAGGATCATTGTCCACTTGGAAGACCTTTTTTGTGCCAGAGCGTTAACTTGATAGATTTCTTGATATGTTGCCACATGGTGTTTCTATTTTTTTTTCTTTGCCTTACGCCATTTTAGGAAGGGCACCAGTCCGTCTTGCAGTAAGACACCCATACACCATGATGCTGCCACCCCCATACTTCAGTTAGGATGGTGTTCTCAGGATTGCAATATTCCCCTTTTTCCTCCAAATGGTTACTTTGGCCAAATGCTTCAATTTTTGTTTAATCCGACCACAGAATATCTCTCCATGTTTGGATCTTCAAACTTTATTCTGTTTGTTCGTGTTGCATTTGGAGTAATAGCTTCTTCCTGTCAGAGTGGCCTTTTAGACCATGTTGGTGCTGTGGATTTTGACATTGTGACATGATTTGGCTCTAAAGACTCTAATTTCAGCCAACAACTCCAGATGAAATAAAAAAGCTTTTAAAAGTTTTATTTCAACAGAAAACTGGGAGAAAGTCTGGACGGGAAACTGCAATGTGGAAGCCTGGATAACGGAGTGGAGACTGAAAATGGAGAGAGGTAAGTAAAATGGTTAGTATGACGGGGAAGTGGTCGTGTTGTAGGTGGATGAAGAGTGGAGCTTACTTGGAAGAAAGCAAGGGGATGTTTGGAGGAGGCAAGTAGGTTCCAGTAACTGAGGTTGGCTGGGGATGGGTGATTTGTTGGAGATGGTGATCCGTCCTTTCTCTTTCAGGCGGTGTGTAGCCAGGCATTGTGGAAGTGCGGAAACAAGGTGAGTAGGTTAGAATGGTTACCGGTCGGGGTGGGGTGGGGTGGGGTGTGGTGGGGTGGAGGCTGACCAGGACTTTAACCAGTGCGATAGATTGGTAGAGAGATGGAATGTGGAAACCAGTTTGGGAGCTCTAGATCAGCGGCTTCTCTGAAGTTTCCAAGGGAACAGGACCATGAATGGAATGGGGTCTGCGAGGAGGTCAAAACAGGTAAGAACACAAAAGCAATGTTTCACAGGATAATTTTAGGACTTGATCTCTGAGAGACGTTTGGCCTGTGTATCATGCTAGTGGCGTCAGTCTCCAGGAACCACTCCCCTTTTGAACTGCAGGATGATGAGGTCTGATGAGCAACACCTGTGCTGCCTGCCAGTCCGCCCTGCAGAAAGGTAAGGAGAAGCAAAACACACCCATGCACCCAGCACACAGTCACTGAAACCTAACACATTATTGCTGTATAAGGGCTTCTGCCTCTGTTATTCTGAAGTTGAACTTTGCAACAAAACAGGGTTATCTCTGGGACACAGAATCTTATTTATTTATTTATTTTTGCCTGAACGCTATGATAAAAGGATTTTCCTATGTTGTTTATACTGGCATATAACTTTTTGAACAGATGACCGCACCTTCAGGCATCTGGAAAGTTTTCCCCAAAAACAACTCAGGCTTCTTAAAGAGCAACTCATCCCCAAATCAACTTTTTTTGCTGATAAACTGTATAAATTAGTGCCTAATAGTGCTGTTTACACGCCTGGTCATTATTTTTAGTATTTTAGTAAAATGTAGTACTAATATAAATGTTCTACCAAAAAACGTCAGTGTGGCACCCTGTTCAGGTTAAAACTCTACACTGCACTTGAAAACAGGAAATTTGACTCTGGTAGGGTGGTGAGTTGCTCTTTAAGGTCCAAAAAGGTCACACGTGGATGCAATGTGTTTTAAGTGTTGCTAATACACCCACAGATGTGCTTCCAGTTGACTTAAATGTTGTGAATTATCCCACATTAAATGAATGTGAAAGGAGTCATTCTTCTTAACGGCTCTTTGAAAGGAAGAGATCCAAATGAGCATTCTAAGAGTCATAAATCCCATCTCTATTAAGCATATGGGTAGGGTGAACACAAGAAAACGGGGTTTGGCCATAGTCATTCAGGAAAAAGAGGCTTTAGCTGTGGCAAAAGTTTTCTTTTGTTCCTTCGACTCCAATGCAATGAAATACTATGGAACTGCTGCAGCTAATTATTGAGTGGAGAGAACCATTTACTGCAGGTGGAAATTAATACGAAGTTTTGAGAGCTAGGTTATTTATTTAATAGAATGATCTGTCATATTCTTTTGAACCTCTGATTATATGCCAGATTAACCCACCACTGCTGTGCGTGTCTGTCCTTTAATGGGGCTCCTGCGGTTCACACTTTTGCTGTGTTGAAAGTGATTCGCTCCGTATATGTTATTAAGTCCAATCCAGTCAGACTGCTGTTGCACAATGTTAAAGGAAAGCAGCAGGGTGCTCAATCAAACATGAAATGAAATGACATGTTCAGTTGCCGTCTGATTAATGGAAAGTAGAGTGTATGACTGAGAGAGGCTTTTAAAGGACAGCCCTCACATTTGCATAACGCGAAAGAAATGTAAAATGAAATTTTGGAAGCAAATTTTCAAAGGAGGGGGCAATGAAACAATGTAAAAATGTATACTTTGAAAATGGATTACTTCATGAAATGTAAGATGAAATACAGGAAAACAAAGGCAAAGAAAGAAAAACAAAGTTGTAACAACAGAAAGAGAAAAACGTTTTCTATCTGTCTTTCCCTCCCACTTTGCATTTGGTTTTTGTGAAATCCAGCTCCACACGGAAGAGCAACCTATTACTACAACACTGACCAAGTTTGCATATAAACTTGAATTCTGATTTCCTTGGAACAATGGAAGCCAGAAATCAAGTTCTTGCAAATCAAATGGAGGTTACAATATTCCAAGTTACCATACAACTACCACAGAAGGCATAACAAATTATTTTATTTCCACTAATTCTGTCATCGTCAGAAAAATTGTTCTTGATATATACACACTGTTTTTTTTCTAACGGTTCTATTTTTAATTTCAGTGCTCTCCCTCTTCATTACCACTTCTTGGATAGAGTAGGAGGAAGAGCATATAAAATTCTTATTTATCCTTACATCTGTCAGCTGGAGGTTTTTGATATGGCTGAATTTGAGAGGATGTTGGTATTACTTAATTATGAAATAGCACAGACTCTGACATAAAGCAAATTACAATTATAATAACAGTAAAAAGTCTAGCTGGCTTTTTTGTTGCTCAATGTTGACACAAAAAATATCAATTTCTTTACACATTTGTGATGCATGTAAAGATTCTGACATTTGACAACACACACATCACAGAAACAAAGTGAAACACAGAATTATTAAATGCATTTTGAAGAGATATAAATTCTGTTAATGTTGTATGAGGGTTTAATTTTGTAGTGCATGTGGAAACACTTAGAAACCGTGAATAATCAAGAGGAATGTGGCACATCCTGTGTGCCTTTTGGTGAAGGAGGATCTATGTGGGAGGAGTTTCTTTTTAACTTGTTTCAAATAAAAACCTTATCCTAAGATAAAGCTGTACTCAGTTACTAGAACTGAGTCCAGTGAACGACGTCTCACTGTTAAAATATATAATTGTTGTTTGTTGTTCTTATTGCTCCTTTTTACAGAAATGAACGAGCACGCGGGACGGTGAAATGAGAGCTCAGAGAGAGCCCAGGGTCATAAATTAAATGTGTGTCTGTTCCTTTAAAATAGGTTTTAAATTAGAGTGAAAATACCTTCTCAACAATTTCTATGCTATGAAGTACCATAAACCCTTGAGATACCATGGCCTTTTCAAAAACATTGCCTTGATGGGGAAAAAATTGTCTAGATGGCATTTAGCTTTGATTGCAGCATATATCTGCTGTGGTATGTTTTCAGTATTCAAATGCCACACTTGTATACATCCAGAGTTACTTTTCATTTTTTCACCAAGATGTTATACAAATGACGGGTAACTCAGACCTTTGGGTTAAATTATTTTCTTTAGTACATCTTAAGGATTCTCAATAAGAAGAAGATCCAGAGCTGTGTTATGTCGGTTGATTATTTACAAGAACTATCTCTGGGCACCATGTGGCTCAGTGGTAGAGCTAGTGCACCATATATAGAGCCTACAGTACACAGTGGAGCTGTCCCAGGTTTGATTCCTGGCCTCGGGCCACTTACTTCATGTCTTCCACATCACTCTCAGCCCTTCTTCTTGTCAAGCTACAAATGAATAAAAGCCAATATAGTACCAAAAAAAAGCCTTAAAAAACTAGTTATATTTTCAGTTCAGGCAGGTTGAAATAACATGATTCATGTTCAAAGTTTACAATCTAAATATTTGAGTTTACAGCTGTAAATTGATCTAGTTTTCATTCACTTATCAGTGCATCCGTTTTATTACCTCCTGTTGCCATTGCTTCGTAAACTGAATTTTATAATGGCTGAATTCCCAAAGCAGTTTCCCTTAATTCACATATTTAAAAGTGTCATCTTTGTTTGTTAAGCTATTGTACCACAGTCAGTAAAATCCCAGATTATCTGGGATCTGAATTATCTGGGAACAGATATAAAATCCGGGTTATATAAGGAGTTAACCCACAATGATACTCCTTATTAATGTAAAATGACAAACTCTTCAATTGTGTCAAAATAAATATCTCTCTCGTCTCTTCCAGAACGGTTGGAGAGAGCAGCAAAAAACCTTAAAGTGTAACCTGATAGTTTTTGGTAGTAGTTAAGCCTTCAGTTATTATCCTTATGTATATAGTGTGAAGCCGAAAGTAATACTCAAGTTTAAAGCCAAAGACGAGACGTATACCTAACGGCTCATTCAGAGAATCTTTCGAACATCTGATCACTGCAATTGGAGAAATGTTCCCTGATTTTAAACTTTTGGCTGAAGTGGTGCTTGTAATTCCAGTTTCTAGATTCAGCCTTCAGAACAAAATCTAAATCTCCATGAAGTCATCAGTCCGAGGCAAAAGTCCCAAATCTCGTGAAAATAGCTTCTGTTGCAATCCCACTTAAACGTTTGATTACACACAAGCGGGTGGGCAATTCAGATCCATTCAGACCACGAAGAAGTTGTGAGACAGCAGCCACAGCAGCTGAATTGTTTATGTTTTAAGTGTAGTCGTTTACTGTCATTGTTTTTATGTACTTACTGGGGCTACAGTCAGGTTTTTTTGTCAAAAATGGAGAACAACGATACATGTATTCATCTGCTTGATGTGTGGCACAATGTGGATTCTCTGTCCAACTTGTGTGGATGGAATATTGATTAAAATGAATATAAATGAAATACCATTGAACAAGTGGATATAAATTGATTATGACTGGATTTCTTTAACCCATTTGGTCAAAATGTCAGACAACAAAAAAGTCTAGCAAAACATCTGCCTATGAGATGGTTTCTGTTCTACTGAGACCCTTTAAGGCATGACATTGGTATAAAGTAGATGAATTGCCTGAGGAATGATTTGTTTCTCAGTGCCCATGTTGTTTTTCTGTTCTGTTTTTTTTATTCCTTAGGGGCACAGTTTTAAAATAATGTGGATGTTTATTCTTTTTTTGCCTTACCTTTGCAGTTTCTTATAACATTTGAAGAATACACTAAAAACCCTGCTGGGATATGCCAAGCTTTTCAGCAAATAGACTTTTGGAACTTTGTCACTGAATTGCATCTTTCACATAGATAAAACTAGTCTTTGTGACAGACTCCATTTAACAAATAGCAAAAAAGTTAAGGTGTGGTTGAAATGGGTTCTTCACGAGTAGTCCTATATGTACAAACACAAGAGTGAGTTAGCCTATCTTTTGAGTTAGGTGCTAAGCTTGAATGATTTATATCAGTGTTGGTCGCTTAAAACAACAACAAGACATCCTACCCTGCAAAGTAGTGTGGCTGATGGAACTGAAAATGAACAAAGAATAAACCAGAGTCAAAGCTTTGGAAGAGCTTCAGAAAGTCAGCAGAACTATTGCAGAAGACTAAGAAGACTAGAGGGAAGTCCATCAAAATAACAACACAAAATAAACTAAAAGAAAACTGACTTAAACTGTGAGTGCAGCAACACTTTGCAGTTCAGTTAATGTGTCTATCACAAATTGTACATGCTGTACTACCACTTTTTGTTTCCCTGTAAGCCAAGAGCAACAGAGATTTGACCCAACAGCTTTGAGTCTTAGATTTTTCCTTAAACTTTCCTATACAGGGGTCTTATCTGTAACATTTTTCTTATTCTTTAGCACATAAAAGTGTTTATCAAAATAAAAGTATCTGATGTGTTACATATTGGAAGATAAAGAGTCAGACGCAATCTGAAATCAATTTATTATTCAGAACAACCTTAGCTTTACCAGGGTTCTCAGCTCAGGTTCAGGTAGGGACAAAACACAAACAGACTGGACATTGAGCGTGACCTCCGAGTTGCCTCATCTACGATAAATCCAGACTTTGAGGCTCTGATTTGAAGAAAAATACATGCTCAATTGAACCAAGTGGTGCTTGAGTGTTTTTAGTAGTTAGCCACTGACATGTAGTCACAACAAAATTACATTTTGTATATGTGAATTTAAAATCACTTTTTTTTCCATGTACAGCGGTGTGAATTAAGGGCAAAGAAATTAAGGGCAAAAAAAAAATCCGAACCTAAATGACCCTGTAGAAAGTGATTGGCCTACTGGGTCCAGATTCGGATTTAATGGACTGAATTGTTACACCTTCCCGCTGAAGGACAGTGACATTCTTGGACGTAATGTACTGAACTGTTACACCTTGCCCGCTGAAGGGCAGCGGCATTCCTGGACATAATGGACAATGAACCTGGTTCTAGCTCCAAAGACTGAACAGTGCGCATTCTTTGGAACTGAAAGGGGGATGTTGAGGCTATGGCCTTTTACTGAACGAACTGCATCTCCCAGCATACTTTCACTGAACGAACTGCATCTCCCAGCATCCGTTGCCCTGCCCTCAACCCATTCTGATTGGTCTGTGGCCAGTGATGACATCACAGAGTTGATAAAGGCAGCGCGAATATTGAAATCCTCGTCTTTTGGTTCCCCAGCGGTGCTGCAAGGAGACTCTTTAATCCATTGCTAGGATTTTTCTCTTTTCGTTCAAACCTGCTGGACCAGGAAAAACTTCCCATTTAAACTTCGAAGTGAATCGGCCGAGCAAACAGACTTTCCTGTACAGGCAACCAAGGAGTCCGCTGGCCTCTGAGCTCTATTGAAAAAGGCCTGAGTCCCTCAGCGCCTAAAATCGGACGTCCGATTTCCTCACCTCGGTTTTGCGCAAAACCGCTCCTTTAAACTGGACACTCAAGTTGTTCTACACCCTTCGTCGAGGACTGTGGAGAGTTGCCTCACCAAGTAGGATCAACCTGGTTTATATATTTTGGTCTGGGTAGAGGAGATTAGGTCTAGGATATATATATATATATATATCCGTTTTCCGTTTGTTCAAAATAAGTCTGTCAACTTATTAACGACTGTTATTCTTGGTCGTCTGTCGCTGTACACTGACCCTGAATGCTATTTGTGTTTTATTATTTGACTTTGGTTGCAACCAGAAGCAGTATATTATATTGTATTATTTCCCGGCTTGTTTTATTGTCCGCTACGGTCGGCGCTTGTCTGTTTAGACAGGTCGCGTGGCCTCTCCGTCACCCCCGTTTCTTTTGTCCAAGCCACCATTGCTAATTGAAACTAGCCTTTGTTGAATTGCCACGCGGTCTTCCTTTGTTTTCCTTTGTGAGCCGATCGCGCCAATTGATAAGGCTTGGGTTATTGATCGCATTGAGGGTGTAAGCTGAACCCCCGCTCATTCGCTCGCTGTCTCCCACTCACACACACAGCCGCACACACTTTATATCTTTGTAAGCACTACTGGTGCTGCTGGAACTGCAGCTGATTATTACCTCTCGCTCTCGATTCTACAAGGTTTGGAAATATTCTGGAATGTTTGTATGTTAAGTATTTTGATAATGTTTGCTAGCTGCTTACCAGACATCAGTAGCTGTCTTCTGCTTGAAAAATGAAGCCCATATCTTGCTTTTACTCTGTCTGCTTCACTGCCGCTAGCATTTGTTTACGTTTTGTGTAACGCTCTATAGGCCAACCGGAGGAATGTCAACACGAAATGGTACAAGTCACCACCTTCCGTCACGAAGTTGAACACATTTCATTCAATAATTTGATTTTCTGAGGGAATATGTAGACTTTCACAAAGGCTCCCATTCTGGTTAAGGTATTAGATATTGCCATGGCTCGATTTAGATGTGCATGTACACGCACTGACTGTTTAGTAGGTGGGGGAGGGCAATCACTTTGTCACACAGGGTCATGTAGGTTTGAGGTCTTTTTTGTCCCTTAATAATTATTATTTAAAAGCTGCATATTGTTGCCTTTGAATAATTAGGATGATGTTAAACGTTTATGTGTGACTAACATAGATTAAATAGGAAATCAAGAAGGGGGCATTTTGTCCCACCAATAGCATGTTTTCTTTATAATTCTCAGTAATTTTACTTGATTAATTCACATACTTGCATTAAAAGCAACAGTTTGTTAAAAGTTGATGTTACTGGTTGCTATGATTGTTATGTTAGTCAAAAATAATTACTAAAAATAATGAAGACTGTAAAATAATAACAATGAATTGTGAAATTACAAAAAATTATTGTAGTGAACATTTTCCTTAACCTGTGTTGCATCTTATCAGGCAGGTGTGATTGGGTCCCAACAAAGTAAGCATGTAAAAGAAGATTCTCTCATCAGATGAGACCAGGTTAATTCTGTTCTGTTCTGCAAGTCACTTTGTTGGCAGAAAACCAATGCTGCATACAACACTAAACACGCCATCCTCACAGAAAAATATGGTGGTGGCAACATCATGCTGTGGAAAGCCTTTTTTCAGCAGGGAACTTGGTCAGAATTGATTTGGAAGACAGATGGAGCAAAAATCTGGGCAATCCTGGAAGATAACCTGTTAGATTGGATGCCTTGTCTACACGTAGCTGGGTATCTCACAAAACAAAGATATTTTTCTACGGTTTGGCCTGTCATCCACACAAAAATGCAGATTTATGGCACTGAAAACAAATCATTTCAAAAACTCCGGCCAAATGGAAGATTTGCGTTTTTCTCCATTTTAAGTGGAGAGTTTATGTGCTTAAGAGGGATGGAACGTATGACTGTGTCTGTATGTCTTTGTCTACCTGTCAGGTTGGGTCTTGGGCTGCCCTCTCCCCTGGCGCACCTCAGGCCTTAAATTTAATGGGGGGCCTATTTCCCCTCAGTCACTCCCTGCCAGTGACTGATGCCCCTCCCCGCTGGGGCTCTGGTGGTCAATCCGGTTCGGACCTGGTGCGTGCCTGACCGGGCCTGGGTGGACCGGTGTGTGGATGGGGCACTTCTTTCGGGGGTGCCAGGTTTGGGATTGTTGGTTGGTGCCTGTTCGGTGTCTCCGTGGGATACGGATCCAGTGTCTCTGCCCGTTCACCAGTTTTGTGCGCTTCGTGCGTGTTCGGTTCATTGGAGGGTTGGATTGGCCCTGGCCTTTGTTGGATGCCTGGTCTCAGCACTCTGCATTGTGCAGGATCGGGACTCAGGAGCCGGTACAACTTGGTGTCCAGGTGCTGGCTGGGCTTGGTCTGGTGATGCTGTCCGTCCGCTGCGGCTATCGGTGGGGCGCCCCAACGTGGGGCACTGGGATGTTGGTGGTGGGAATTGGCCTGGGGTGGCGTTGGCATTCAAATCAAGACCCAACCTGACAGTTGGCGCCGGCCGTGGCCCCCGCGGTGGCTGGGGCCCCTCGTCCTTTGGACGTCTTGGCTCCGATCTCCTTCTTATCTGCATCGATTCCTTGGAGACTGATTGATGGCTGCTCACACCAGCTATCTTAACATTCTTATGAAGAAACCTTATATGCACCAGCATGCTCCAAAACACACATAGGTGTGGGGTCTCAGGTATTTACAGTTACATTCTCGGGCTGAGGTTATCATTACTAGCTCTTGATTAATCGGTACCATGAGCTTTTCAGTGGCATTGTTGTATTTTTATATCAATTTTTATGTGATGTGTTTGTGTAGCTCTTCGTTCACAATGCTTGGTTTGTTTTGACAATGTTCCTTTTTAGTTTTTTTTTTTTTCTCTCTCTCTGCCGTCCTGTGGGTATGAAGGCAGACTTCTATGTCTTCCTGTGTTTTCTTTGTTCCCCTTCCTCTCTTGTATTTTCAACTCACCCTCTCTATTGACCTTTTGTTGCCTACCTCTCTTCTTCATCTTCTTTCATTCTTCCCCTTTATTTCCTGTCTATGTGTCCATAACATCAGAAAATAAAACCCTCAGCAATTCATAATAAAGATTTCTCCATCCATCCATTTTCTGTACCCGTCCATCCTAATGCAGGGTTGGGGGGGGGGGGGGGGGGCGGAGGCTAGTGCCTATCTCCAGCGGTCAAGGGGCGAGAGGCAGGTACACCCTGGACAGGTCGCCAATCCATCCCAGATAAAGATTTCTCACACATATATATCAAGTGGAGTACAAATGCAAAGGCTGTAGTGCTCCGCTTGTGAAAGTAAATCTGTTTGGCTTCTACTTGGTACTCAGACACCAATTCTGAGCTTCACACTGCCAAACAGGACACACACAAAAAAGAGAAGTGAGAGCATAAAAAGTGGATAGGATTTGAGGGAACTACTGACCCCTACAAGTGTGGCATGTCGATGAATGTGCTTAACAACGCACTTATGCGGTTAGGTTTGGACGGATATTTTTTTTAAAACCTGGCTACGTGTGTACATTGCTTGAGACTGATGCAGATGTTTGCCTTACAGTGTGACAACAGCCGCACAACTTTGTGTTGGTCTATCACAAAAGATTCCCATAAAATGCTCTTAGATTTGTGGCTGTGATGTTATACAATGTAAATCCTTTTGCATGCCACTGTATGAGGGTAAATTAGGTGTTTGAATGCCAATTTAAACACAGTCTCCATGAATAAGCACCTATTAAAAATGAACGCTGTGGTTTCTCCAGACTTGCTTGTTATTGCTGTAAGTTTGGTAAAACATTACAGTATTGTTTTTTTCCATGTATTTCCACTAATTAAAGATATTCTTTGCTGATTTGTTTTCAATTGCTTTAAAATACCAGGTTCGGAATCATGTGTTCTATGAAATCAGCTGCAGCTTTATCTTGGTCATCATGTTCTCTCTCAAAGTTATTTCATCTTTAGCACACCAAAATATGTTCAAAAGTCATTCTTTCATATTTAGATCATAAGCCTTTTGCTATAATGGTGCTTTTGCCAAAACATGTATTTTACTTCATTTTGTTTCAAAGTTTGTCCTTGGGAGGACATTTTTATTTCCTTCCATATGCCACATTTCTACAATAATTGCTCTTTCAGCCCTTCTGCGTTCCAGTCTCTTCAGGCTGTAGAATGTCTAGACAGGCTGCGAAATTAAAGCAGCACATTAATAGCACGACAGGAACTTCTATCAGTAACCACGCAACTGAGTTTTTTCTGCACCAATTCTAACACACAATCACAGGAGCTACATATGCAAAGCACAAGAGAGTGAAACGAGTGCGAAAGCAATCTTTGATTAGTGCTTACATATGCAGCACCTTGGCCACATCCTGTATTGACAGCTGTAATAATTAAAATAGAACAGAACTGTTTCTTTTCAATGCATTTAAGATTTAAAATGGAACTTCAAAACCATAGCAGCACCATTCTCTAAACAGAATACTTTAAAAACTGTTACTGAGGTGATAATTAACCAACTTAACCATCATCTGCTGCTTTTAGTAGCAACAATTTTGGTTTCTAAGGCCAAACAATACCCTATCCATTGTTCATAGTGAATTTTTATTCCCTATTATATATTATTAATGAATATTATCCCTAAACATCAGCTGACACTAAGCATTAAGAGCATTAGTTTATAACCAGTCAGACAAAGGCTTTGATGTTAAACTGCTGTATTACCTTGTCATAAATCTTTAATTGCAAAAAATGAAATTGCCCTCACTATCAAATGCTTTGTGCCTTGTGATTCAAATCACATAATTTAAAATATGTCCATAAATAATATTGTTCAAGTCTCATGGAAAAAAGAAAACTACCCGGTTTACAATTGGGTTGTAACTAGTTACATTTACTAACTTACATGAACTTGAGTAACTTTTTGGGGAAAAAAATACTTTTAGAAGTAGTTTAATTGCACAGTACTTTTTAAGGCATTATCCAGAAACACAACAAATATGGAACAGGATTGGGCAGCCTACACAATTTGATCCTCATTGACGACTCGTTTAGGATGTCACAAAACAACACAGAAAAAAAATCCAAAGCCCTACATGTAACAATCTCATCAATCAACAGTCTCAAAGAGACCGGGTAAATGGGAAATTTCTAAGGCCAAGAGCACTGCTGCCCAAAAAGAACATGAAGGCCAGACTCACATATGCCACAAAAATAACTTCTGAATGATCTCAAAGACCTGTGGCAAAATATTCTGAAGACCGAGGAGACAAAACTTGACAAAAAAAGAAGAAAAAAAGCCTAACACATTATTAAAGAAAAAAGCCCTTCATACCCATAGTCAAACATGGTGATTAAAAGGCTGAACAAGGTGATAAAGAAGGCTGGTTCTGTTGTGGGACCCAATAACTAAGCAGGATTCTTTATAAAATGTAGAGCAATACAGACAACCCTGAGCATCCTCTCCATGAGACTGTTATACAAGACTTCAGTCAGAAGCTTCTTTAGACCTGCTGTAATACAGACCATTAGAGGATATCCTTCCTACCCTCAGCCATGAGCATCTACAACAAGTCTTTGAAGATCCTTGGACAATATGAGTTACAACATTTAATTTCCCCTAGGGATTAATACAATATTTTTTTAACTGAACTGAATTGAAAATATTGCGAGTGTTAGTGTTATGGAGTGCAGACTTCAAATAAAGTTAAGTTAAACCATTTTGTTTGCTTTCCACTATTACATTCACATCCATATCAATGTAAGGAAGTAAGTAAGGTTACCTGCTGAAGAAAGTATTTTTGAAAGGAAACTTAATTGTAAGTCCCGTTAATTCAAATATTGTGGTTGTAAGGCTGTTGCACTGTTGAGCAGAAATCAGACTCATGGATTAGTTTTGGTGACTTTCAATAGCAAAGAATAACTATTGCACACATAGCAGAGTCCCTTGCAAAACTTTAGCTTGGCATTACATGGTGGCAACTGTATTCCTGTCGGTTATTGGGTTAGAGCTGGTTGCTCTTGGGATCCCAGTTCAGTGATTTTGTTTTGCCTAGTGGCACAGAAAGGATTGGCATGGCAATCTCTAGTGTACCCTTCTTTTTAGGAAGCAACCATGCCTTGATGAGAAGTGACCAAGGCTCACTGTGAGTGCAGCACTGTGATCTGGGGACATGCGGATGCTGCAACCCTGTATTTATGGAGTAGGTAGATAATGAGAGCAGCTGCTCTGGCTTCAAGGCGCTGCCTCTGCAATCAAGCACAAACAGAGGAAGAGGGGATAGAGTAAGCAGGCATAACTGCCTCCACTGAAACATGGTCCATGACACCGAAGGATTAAAAGCCACAGACATTCTGATTTGTAGTTGATCTGAGCCAAGTTCAGTTTGCCCACCATTTATCAATGTCTTTCTGTCCAATAGATACAGCTTTGGAAGGGTTTCACAGGTCACTGCAAGGAGAAATAGCAAACTCTCTTTCTTCACACCTAGTTGCTGATCTGAGGATAAGTGTAGCTGTTTAGAAGTGAAAATAGATGGTAGAATGATAGCTGGCTAACAATGCGCAGTAAATGTTTTTGGATACACACCATAAGGGAACTCTTAGTGCTTAACGTTCTATTATCATCGTTCTATTTAGCAGCGAAAAACTAATGACATATTGGTAAGAATCTTCTTGCAAATTTCCGTTGATTTCACAAGTCCATAATTCAGACTTTTTCTGTAAGGAAAGGCTGAAGGATTTGGATAATAAAACGAAAAACAAACAGATATTAAAGGCTGAATATACCAGAATTCTCTTGATTATGGGACAAAGGTATCTATGAAGATAAACTAACACAAAATAATTGTCATATATATATATATATATATATATATATATATATATATATATATATATATATATATATATATATATATATATATATATATATATATATATATATATAAATATATATATAATATAGTCAAATTATAGCTCACCTAATGTAACGTGCACCATACTGTATTTGGGGTATCATTTGTAAACTTAATATTTAGGTTGCCAACTTAATTTTTAGCTTAAAACTGTTTTATTAAAGGAAAAAAATATGAATATACAAACCTAAACAAACCAAGACGAAAATTAGGGTTACAATTTGTAAAAGTTAGTTCTTTATATCACACTTCCAATGACCAGACTATTAGTATATTTTAAGTTATTTCAGCAAACATTTAACAAAGCTTTTTTAACATCTTTCATTATATTTTCTACACTTGGACTTTTTTAAAGCATATTCAGTCCAGTACCAGAGAATAAAAAAAAATGTTATGAATTGGGGACCTGGTTTCATTTGTAGGCCCATACCTATCTTAAACTTATAAGATGTGGTTCACCATTGTATATGTCAAAGGATAAGTGATCAGGAAGATTGATCAACAGACTAAGTGCTAATATTGTAGAAACAACATCCTTCAAATCCCTCCAAGATGCGGTTGCACTTAAAATGTTTATTGGTACAATGCAACCGTACTGAAGTTAATGTTACATTTTTTGGGCATGCAATGCACAATTTACTGTCATAGTTAGGGACAAGGATTTGAATTGAAAATGAGTTAGAAAGCAGGGTAAACTAATCTCAAAAGACAATTGGACGGCATGTAAAACCAATGATCAAGACCACTTTAAAAGCTAACAATAAAGTTTAGCTGCTTGGAAGCACTGTGTAAATTAGGGGAAATTAGGCATCGGTTAAAACGTACTGCATGGTTACATGGCAACACAATGCAATATGGAGCTTACCGTGAAAAAATGTAAACATGGTGTTCGCAGCACTGTTCGATAGGATTCATTTTGCTCTTGTGTTCAGAGTTGTGTCAATTATTTAGCTGTAGGCTACTCGGTAAAAAAAAAAAAAAAAAAAAGAGTTTGGGGACTGACGTCTGTCTCAGCATCTGTCATATGTAGAGCTCGCTAGCAGGAAAGAGGAGGTTGTTGTTTTCTTTGTTTAGAATTCATTATGTGGAAATAAAAACAAAAGCGTACTATTTTCCAGACGTCACAGGGGGGCATATAGACATGGTTTGGCTAAATGATCATTCTGATTGTGTCTGCTGTCAGGGAGAGTCTGACTTATTAACAGCATGGCACCACCTGAAAAGATTTAGTTTCGGCTGCCAACCTACATTGGTATTGCTATGATTCACCAGAGAATACAATGAATTCACACAGAGAATGCTGAGAAGAATCAGGAGATCAGGAGAGAGCGTCTGTGTTGCATATATCTGAGAGAGGCATGCAGCCGTCTCCGTACGGTGGGATAAAGCAGGCTTTAGAGCCATGATTTATTGAGTGAGTGAAGGGGCCTGACAAGCACGGCTCTCATTAGACAGACATAGTTTTAATTAGTGGGAACACAGCAGTGATGCAGGTGTTTACATTTGTTAGGGAAATTTCGCCAAAGCAAAGGAGCTTACACGTCTCCCCTAAATACAGAACAGCTTGCATTGGATGCTCCCATGACCTCAGAGAGATTTAACACAAGCATCCAGAGTTGGTCCAAGGCCAAACTTTGGTAAATTAATAAGTAAATAAGGAACATCTTTTTTGCTTATTTCAATCTGACAAAGTATCAAGAATTCAGCATTTTTTTTCTTTACCCAGCTTGGACTGAAGTAATGCCAATTCAGAGAGATGTCTTTTCCACTCAAACTCCATATAGATTCACATCAGAATTAGGACTTTATTAATGTTAATTACTTTTAATTAGGAAAAATGTGGGGGAAATGCCAACACATGTTGCTCTGAAGTTTTACACAAACTATGAAATATAAAAAAATATGGAATGGTATGAAATATTCATTCCCTCTACATGGATCAGACCTGACAAGTGTTGTTTAATTTATGTTCCCTAGCACCAGTAAATCTTCACATTGTAACAAAGTAAAACCAATCTGATACTTCAACCAGCTTAGACGTTTGGCTCTCTCATTGTTATGAACTGGTTAAGCACAGTCCCAAGTGCATACAAGTAGACAAGTGTCTAGTAATGATGGTCAAGGTTTAATGAAAAAAAAAAAAATGAACAGCCACAAGAGGAAATGGTGAGTATCACAATAGAACAAGAAACAATGGTACCTGGAACTAAGGAAAACCTCCATGGGAAATTCAATTAAATTCAATTCAGAAATACTTTATTGATCCCAGAGGGAAATTAAGTGTTGGTATAGCTCATATAATTAATTCTTTAAGGAGTTGTTGTAGATGATGATGGTTGTGGGCAGGAAGGATTTCCTGTAGCGGTCTGTATTACAGCGAAACTGAAGAAGCCTCCGACTGAAGACGCTCTGTTGTTGTATGAGAGTCTCATGAGGAGGATTGTCAGGGTTGTCCATAATTTTTTTGATTTTATGAAGAATCCTTCTTTGCATTATCATCTCCAGATGTTCCACAGTTGTCCCAAGAACAGAACCAGCCTTCTTTATCAGGTTGTTTAGCCTTTTTAAATCCCTGGCTCTGATGCTGCTACCCCAACAGATGATGGCTGAAGAGATTACACTCTCCACAACAGACTTGTAGAAGATCTGCAGCATCTTGCTGCAAATCTTGAAGGACCTAAGCTTCCTCAATAAGTCCAGTCTGCTCTGTCCCTTCTTGTAGACAGTTTCACTGTTCAGTTTCCAGTCCAGTCTGTTGTCAAGGTGAACTCCGAGGTATTTATACTCCTCAACCACCTCCACTTCTTCTCACATGATGGAAACAGTGTTTGACTTATCCCTGTTTCTTCTGAAATCTACAATAATCTCCTTTGTTTTGTTCACATTCAAAGTAGGACAATTGTTTCCACACCATGTCACAAAGCGGTCCACCAGCTCTCTGTATGCAGCTTCTTGTCCATCTCTGATACACCCGACAATTGGAGAGTCATCTGAGTATTTCTGCAGATGCAGGTCTCTGATTTGTACTGGAAGTCTGAGGTGTACAGAGTGAAAAGGAATGGGGAGAGTACGGTCAGGTAAATGTGAGTGAGGTAATTGATTGGCAACTGAAGAACCTGGTGAGGTTAATAATAGGAGGCAACTAAAAAGGACACAAAAGTATCTTACCAATCCAAAAGCTAAAAAATAACAGTAAAATAAGAATCTAAAACATTATACAAAGACCTGCAAACTAGAAAGAAACCAAGAACCTCAACACAAAGGAATTAACTGGACTAGAACACCATTAGTGACAAAAATCAAAAACTTCAAGTAAATCTTATACAAAACCAAGTGACAACCAAAAACACAAAGACCTATGTATCATGACAAAACTACACATATCCCAAACATTGGTATCCCAAATGTCAGTTGTTATAGTTTTCTTCTTTTTTTTTTTACAGCAACATTGTGGGTGTTATTCTTGAAGTTGTACTTTTTTTTCTAAATGCAAATATGCAGGCTTTCTTTGGAAGGTGCGGAAGGCATCACGCTGCATGCCTCATGATCTCCAGCTTTGTTTTGCCAGTATATGCTGCAGCATACAATGCTGTTACTGCTACAGATGCTCTGTTGTGAGCTGCGTCCCATGTTTTCTCTGTGCCTGTCCTCAGGAGAAGCTGATGGTGGAGGTTTACTTCTAGAGCCATCAAGAGGTTTGTGCAGTGTTAGAAAATTTGCTGAGCTTCTGTGTGGAGTACAACTCAAACAAAGCTGTTGTCTCATGCAGCGTGACTCTGTATATTAACATGGCTATTATAGCAACATTTTGAAACACAGGCATAGGCAAATGGCCATAAGCTGATTCCTTTAGCTGCCAGCATGGGGGCAGTGGCACAAGGGCTTCCAGCACTTCTAGGCAGTGGAATGCCAGTACTGCCGATAACTGTTGTGATTGTGTTGGCTTATTGGTCCAGTTGCAAATGCCAGTGGAGTACACAGTTATGACACAGTAAAAGTTGTTTCACTATCCACAGAAAACACTTCTCAGTCATACCTTCAAATCAAGCTGGTGGGTGTCTCAGAGAAACTGTGTTCTGTATTATTTATAATTTCAACATTTTTCAGAATACAATGTTGATCAAATATCTTATGACTATATTCTGCTGTGAGTTACTGGGATTTTGAGCATTGTGCAAGTTTCAAAAGGAGGTGTGGCTGGGTAGTTGGAATATATTATAATTTTTACTTTCTATGGAGAAATGTATTTCCACATGCACATTTTCAACATACAATTATACAATACAATTATAATACTACTAATAATACAATTATTAATATATAATACATTTGTGTTCAAATGTTCCACTGTACAACAAAAACAAACTGATACTTTAGAGTATATTTAAGCTCGAGTTTCAATTAAAATCCTAAATAATCTTTCTCTTCATTTAACAAATAAACTGTTATCTTTATTTTGAAAAAGAATGTAAGAAGATTGTCCTTGATTCAACACAATATTCTCTTTTACCGAGTTCTATGATTATAATACTTTACAACGTAAAATGTAAGCTTTTGTTGAAATATTGATAGACTGCTACAAGCCAATTACTAACATTAATGACCACTGAAAAAGGTAGATCATTCTTTAAAGATCATTTGTTGAATATTTTTGGTAAACTAAAGAAGTTTTTTAAATTAAATATTTTATATAAATTTGGAGTTTCAAAACATCTGGAAAATGGGAACAAAACTTCTTTGTTTTTCTCATGTATTTGTTAATATTAAACATCTCCACCAGAATGAGTGCTGCTAAAATGTTTAGCATTACTAACAGCAGTCTGTATTCCTTATATAGTTTATAGACCTTTATCCTACTGGAGAGATTTCAAAAGGACTGTCAGCATTCAGTAAACCACCATGTTCCATGACATAAAAAGGATAAAACAGAGAATCTTGCTGCAAAGCATCCAGCTTCTAGTTATTTACTGAAGTCACACACCCCGTGTGAAAGCCTCAATGAACAGCCAATGTCCCACTGTAGAAAACCAGACTTTCCTTTCTAAGAGGTTCTTGCACCTTTTCTGCTCCTCTGATTTCATTTTTAAACACCTTGTTGTTTTTTGAAAATAGCTTACTGAGCCTTCTTCATTCAGAAACATATCTTGCACTAAAAAGGTTTTCCCTGAGTCCTGGTAGCCCTTATGTCTAATGCATTAACTGATGGAGATAAAGATTGAATCTACTAAATACTACACTACTACTACTACTAGTATTAATAATAGTTTTTTTTATTTCTATGTTGTATCTAGGTATGCTGAACACACACACACACATATATATATATATAAAGCACTTTTCATACAGTTGCAACTCAAAGTGCTTTACAGAATTAAAATGACCCTACAAAAACCGCATTCCCATCCCTCCCCTTCATAATTAAAAGAATGATTACAGTTATATGCCAGTTATATACCCAACTTTTATGCACACACACACTTAGAAGCAGCAATAAGGTTAGGAAACGCCATCAAAGGAACCATCTGCATCCGCAGCAGCACATCAACAGCAGCAGCCAAGGCACTGACCCAGGGCGCCCAGAGGAGGCAAGGCCGAGACCCCCACATCCACCCAAGCGCTACCTGGAGAGGGTTCCCATAGAAGTAACACTGGTAGGAAGATTAAACTAACAGGTTAAAATATAAAAATAAACAGTGGATAAATATGATAGGATTAAATAGTTAAAACGCTGATAAAATGTGTTAAGTAAAACATGGAGAGCAATAAAACAGACTACAATAAATAATAATCAGTTAAAAACTAAGCTAAAAAGGTGAGTCTTGAGCCTGCACGTAAAAACATGAACATTCTCTGCGGCCCTGAGGTCCTCTGGCAGCATGTTCCAGAGGTTAGGGCCATAGTCCTGGATAGATGCCTCAACATGAGTGTGTGTCCTGACTTTAGGGATGACAAGGAGACAGCTGCCAGAGGAGCGCAGAGACAGCGAAGCTTCATCTGGTAAAAGCAGTTCTGAAAGATAACAATGCCCAAGACCATTTAGAGACTTAAAAATCATTAAAAGAACCTTAAAGCAACACTAAAGACTTTTTTTTACCTTAAAATAATGTTTCCGGACTCGTGTCAGTGGTTCATCAACTCATAACAGGGTGAAACGGCAATTTCACCTTTGCGGCCCTCTATCAGCCATAACAGCACTATGTAAGTTTGGGTCGTCGGGTAGCGGTTTTGTAGTTCAAATGAGACTACAAAGGCGACTTGCTGTACGGCCCTCTGGGTGGAGAATTCTCAGCACGTACATATAAATGGAAGATACCTAGCAGCAGGTAGCTTGAACAACTGTCATCACGACGTTGCCGAAATTGTATTCGTATGTAAACAGGTGTGCTACATCTCAATCCGTGCTACCTTGTGGCACTGCGCATGCACATTTCGATGTTACGTCACAATTCACTTACTCAGCAAATCTGTCATCAAGAATTACTGCCTGGAAGATCCATTTCGTCTGTTTTATTTCTTTAAAGTTTACGGTGAGTTTTAGTCAAATTATTTTATTACTGGCAAATTTTTATTCAAAATATTTTAAGGCTTTCCTTAAGCTACTTGTTTCAAGTTTACATGACAGCCCTATATTAGTTTCACTTCTGTGATATGATATCGTTACACTGCATGCAAAGAAGTCCCATTAATTAGAGTCGTAGAATAAATGCGGTGTATTTTGAGGGCTATTTGTGCTTATAATCATACTACATTTTAATATTTTGGAGTAATAATACCGCTATTTGCTCTGCGTCTTACTGGCTTGGTATATATTCATTAGCTTTACAAACTAATAACAGATTTCCAGAGTGTGCTATTCATCTATAGGCCTATTTAACAGGTAGGATATTCTGATCAAGGTTTTCCTTGCATCTTTATGTGCTAGTTTTAGCTTTATATTAAATGGGTAGCATGTTCTGTGGATTGAAAGAAAAGTTTTCGTTATTCATACATTTTTGATATGTTAGGCATGACTGCTAAAGTGCCACTTCAATCCCCTCACCTGAAAAATATTTTCAGGATATATATATATATATATATATATATATATATATTTTCATTCTGAGGAGGTAGCACAGATCGTCAGAACAGAGCTGTCAGCCATATAATAAAGAAATTAAATTTTAGACTGGTGTAATGTGTTCCCGCCTCCTGGTCTTCCTCAGGACATGCGCTCCTGAATTTTGTAGAAGTTGTAAAACTAACATAGTCTTTTTGGGAAGGCCAGAAAGAAGGGCATTATAATCAATTCTACTGGTGATAAAAGCATGCATGAGTGTTTCCGTGTTGGCCCGAGAGAAAATGGGGTGGGCCATGGCAATGTTCTTTACCAGTTAAAACCAGTCTTAAAAAAGTTTTAAAACCAGTTATATCCGTATTTGTTGGGAACCGATCTTGGTGGGTCCTACTGACGCTGATGCATGCACACACAGGTGTAAAAAAATGCAGTTAACAAAGAATGCTTTCAAAAATTCACTTATTTTCATCAATCAACAAAAAACAGTGAATAAAAAGAGAATTCTAAATCAAATAAATATTTGGTGTTACCCCCTTTGCCTTCAAAACGCATAAGTTCTTCTAGGTACACTTGGCTCTGTGTGGGCCATACCATCGCTTCCAGGACTTCCTGTTCTTCTTTACGCTGAATATAGTTCTTAATGACTGGCTGTATGTTTGGGGACATTGTCCTGCTGCAGAATAAATTTGGGGCCAATCATACGCCTCCCTGATGGTGTTGCATGATGGTATCTGTATCTGCCTGTATTTCTCAGCATTGAGAACACCATTAATTGTGACCAAATCTCCAACTGCAGTTGCAGAAATGCAGCCCCAAACCTTCGAGGAACCTCCACTATGCTTCACTGTTGCCTGCAGAAATCACTTATTTTTGTATCGCTCTCCAGCCCTTTGACGAACAAACTGCCTTCTGCTACACCCAACTATTTCAAATTTTTACTCATCAGTCCAGAGCACCTGCTGCAATTGTTTTGAACCCCAGTTCCAATGTTTTTGTGCATACTTGAGTCGCTTGGCCTTGTTTCCAAATCAGAGGTATGGCTTTTTTGGCTGCAGCTCCTCCATGAGGACAACCTTTGGCCAGATTTCCCCAGACAGTAGATGGGTGTACCTGGGTCCCACTAGTTTCTGCCAGTTCTGAGTTGATGGCACTGCTGAACATCTTCCGATTTCGAAGGGTAAATTGAAAAATTGATGGAGTATCAAATATTTATTTTCCCAACTGTATTTTTGTGTCAGCCTTAAAGTCCTATATTTTTTCAATAAAAATTAAATACTTGTTTCTTTGTTTTTTAGACAAACATCATTTAGATGGGGCAAGTGGCAGAAAAGCATCAAAGATAAGCTCAAAGAAAAAGGTTATGCGATATAAGTGTGCTTTAAATACTGCAAACCAAGGCAGTAGGGACTGCTAGACTGTCAGAGGAAGTGAGGACATGACTAGCAGTACTAAGAATGTAAAACAATGTATGAAAAACAATTCTCCTATTAAGTAAATTTTAGGTTAACAAGTACTGTACAAGTTGCAAGAAGCTTATAAGTACACAGTACTATCCTCTTTCAGCATGAATACTTTATGGTCGCTTCAGACCATACAGGCCCCATGCTAAGCTTAGCAGTGAACCCAATACTCCAAAGCTGTTTTCAAAAATAATAATGGAATAAAATTAGCGAAAATCTGCAGAGCGGTTAGCTTTGATGCTGCATCTGTCTTGTGGTACAACCAACACCAGCTCTGGTGAGACAGACATTACATCAAAGGAGGAAAATTTATGATAAGACCTTATCATAAGAAAAAAAGTGCAGGGCCTGTGAAGAAGCTTCTTTTTACTTTGAGCACCAATTTTTGTCTCAGTGGGGAGCAGTTGGGTTGAAATCTCACATACAATGGCTACACAAGTACACATCAGGACTCAACAAGGCCAAGGTTTGATCAAATTTAACTTCAACAAGATCGTTCTTAGGTGGCAACAGAAATAGAAACGGATGGTCTGAATTCACATTGACCCCATCACCATTTTTGGTTTGAGAGTTCCATTAGATTTGGGCTACCACTGGGTTTTATTGTATGATATTTTTTAGGGATGTAACAAGATCAGGGATTTTCACAAGATCTTGTGATGAAGAGATTATCACAAGAGCTTGTGATATTAGAATTCAACAATATTTGTTATTGAAGCACCGTCTCTCCAAGCCCTATCCAGTTGCGGTCAGCATGACTTTGTCTGGCAAAATAAGCACTGAAAAAGACAAGGCAGATGATCTGTGAGCATTTTAAGAAAGAAAAACTTCACAGTTTTTGGGGTTTTTTGGGGGGGGGGGGTTTATCCCACATTTCCCCCCCCCCCATTATTTATCACCCAGTGCTCCTACCTAGTTCTAGTCCTGGGGTTCCGCTTTTCCTCTGCCAGCCCCGGAAGGGCCCCGCACTGAAACCCAAGCCTCCTTAATGCTTGGGGAGTGAGCAGGTCCTTCTTTTCACCTGATGGGGCGGGGTTTCCCCGGCTGAACATAGTGTGTGGAAGGATCACGTTATTCCAGCCAGATCCTCCCCAACCCTTCGGGCGCCCCGGCCGGCCAGGAGGAGGCACTATATAGCCACAGGACTAGTGCGTGTTTTTGTGGGAGTAGCTCACATTAGCTGTTCAAGGGAACACGGTGAGAACATGCAAACTCCACACAGAAAGGCCATTTTGCCAACACCACCCAGGGTGTGGGTGCCGATGATGCGGGGGAACAAACACCCCCGGCGGCAATCAAACCCAATACCTTCTTGCTGTGAGGTAAGCTGTGCTACCAGCTGCGCCACCATGCTCCAACTTCAGAGTTTTTAAGGAATATCAAGGTTCCTATCTAATATGAAAAATTATAGAATTTTGATTTTAGTATTTTTCAGGAGTAGAGGTGTATAAAAAAGAAGATGAGTTTGAAAAACATGTTTTCAGACTTAATAACCTATTCCATTAACTTGACTCCAAACTTAAGTCTTTTTTCACATGTAACTCATGAATGTAAATTCCTTAACACACAATGTGAGATTATGGATCCATTATTCACTATGTGATACACACAAAAAAATAACTATAATGTTTTAGTGATTTTTAGACCCACCTCACAGCCAGACAAGCATGTAAACTAATCATTTCAGATAATTAAAAGTTTATATGCAATTTATTTGCAATATATATATATATATATGTATATATATATATATATATATGTATATATATATATATATATATATATATATATATATATATATATATATATATATTGTCTCCAGAAAACCTAACAACTGCATTTCTAGTTTTCTCAATACATCTAGGGCAAATATTTAGTGTGTTGTGTGGTCTGTGGTCGGTATTGTTATTGGAAGGAGGAAAGTAAGGATTATTATTTTTTTGTTAGAGTTTGTTTTTATCCATGCAACACACCTAAAACAGTTATAGGTGCTCAGAAACCGAAGCTAGTTACTGTGTGTACTGTGTGTATTTGCAGACCACACTCAAATAAATGAAACAATCACTAGAGACACTAAGAAGATGTTTTTTTTAATTCTCAGAGGGTATGCAACATGCTTATTACAACCAAAGAAATCCAAGATAATATATGTTTTTGTCTGTAACTTTTGCTCTACTTGTCTGTCAAAGTTTATAAAATTATTTGGTGTCTTTTGTAGTTCATAGGAACAAAGAGTTTCTTCCATCAGATTATTGTTGGGTTGTTGTTTTTTCCCCTCAATAACCCTGATTGCTTGCTTAAAGATCTCAGATCTGTAATTTGATCAGTTAGCATCTGTCTCAGCAAGTCATTGTAATATATGCGGTGTTGCAGTCGAACAAGTTTTAATCCCTTTGCTAGTATGCTGTATATGAAAGCCTAGCTGAGATTGAAATAAACCTTACATAAGAACGTGGGAGGAATGTCTGTCTACTCTCTCTCTCTCTCTCTCTGTCGTTACATCTATGTTTATTAAGCTGTGCCTGATTAGGTAATGTCAATCTGCGACTGTGGAGAGACTGACATGTTTGATGTTAAGATTAATGACTGACTTGGTGCTGAAAAATGAATCATATTGATCCTTGGTGCGATTTGATACTGGGTATCCATGGCAGCGGGACTGAATGCAGCGAAGCCCCTGTCTTCTCACCAATAGGTCAGAAACTACATTTGTCAACAATAGTCACTCCCCTGTTCTCTTAGGAGCGGCTCTTTTTCCATGGCGTAAAATGATTTCCATTGAACTAAGAAGCTTGTCTTCTTTAGACTATCAGATAGTCTCCATTTTATGTATGTGTGCTGTGTGGATTTGTGTATAATTTATGGCTGGACTGCATTATCTTAGATTGATAAAGTAGGATTAAGGAAAAGGGCGATGCAGGCATGCCATTTATCATTGAATATCTGGGAACAATGAAATGTCAAATAACTGTCTGTGAATATAAGTGATATAAAGCCCCATCAATCAAGAAAAGAACAGGAAAGAATTGGATAAACTAAAAGAATCTGCAACGGCAGAACAAAGCAGGTCAGGACAGACTCTCACTGGTAGAGAGCCTTTATGGTCAGCATTAGCTGCATTGCGTAGCAGGGGAACAAAAGAGCCATTCTAATGGCCATTACTGCTTAATAATGAGAAACTTATTACTCTGTTACTGTATTATTCATGACTTCCTCATTATACAAGCAATTTTTAACGGAGGGGATCACATTTCTGTCCATGTGCGGGCTGAATTGTGAGTATACTCCCACAGAGCTACAGCTACTGACTATGGGGAAAAAGCAACTCTTTATCCTTCCTGTGTAATAACAACAGAGAACATACAGTGGTGTGAAAAAGTACTTTCCCCCCTTGTATATTTCTTTTGTAGCAGATTTTGCTTTATCACACTGAAATTTTATCAAAGAAATTTCTATATTGGACAAAAGATAAGCGGTAATATAACTGGAGTTAAAATACCACCAAAAACATCACATTTTATCCCAGTCTTAGCAAATCTAAGAACAGATATACCTTGAAAAGGCATAGAAGTGATGGTACTGTAGCATTTTTTAAAGTTCATCCTTTTTTCCCTCTTATTACGTACTTCTCCCATGGCGACAAGTGTGTATAATGTGTATCCAACAGATAATGTGTATCCAACAGAGAACTTAATTAGAATATTCTGTAGATTGACAAGACAAAAGAAATACACTATGGTAAGTGTGTGTCCTATAACATCTGGTGAACTAACAATATTTTTTTTAAAGAACACTGCTGACAGTCATATATGGTAGTGGTTGTATATGAAATGTCTTTGCTTATCTGGTTGACTTGCTGTTTTAACCATGAATGTAACTCTGTCAGAAAATCCTTAATTTAGAAAGTTGGTCATTAGTTTGTGACCTTCAGCTCAAGCACACTTAAGAGACTCAGCTTGGGAATGATCCAAAGCACAGCAGAAAGTCCATCTTTGAATGGCTGAAAAACAATAAGATACAGGTGTTTGAGTGGCCTTGTCAAAGTCTGGACCTAAATCTGACTGATGGTATGGCATGAAGATAAAACCCTCCAGTTTGGCTTAAAAACAGAATTCTGCAAAAAAAGAGTGAGCAACAATTTCTCAACAGTGACGTAAAAGAAAAGCAAAAAAGGGGAAACAAATAATTTATGGGAGAAATCATTTTTATTTTGTAGGAACACAGGTGATTTAGTGAAACAGACATACTCTGCATGACAAAGCAAACATAAAACAAACAAAAAAAAAACATTGACAAGTCTTTGGAAAGCTCACTTTCATACAAAAACACACATTACATTATTCATTGATACCCCAAATCAATTTTAAGCATCACCATACTGACACTGTATGTCTTTATTTAGCGGATCAATAACTGTTAAGACTTAATTCTCACATTCAGAAGTAAGCCTACCACTGTGCACTGGCAAGGAAATAACAAGAAATACGTAATTATCTCAGTGCATTTACAGAGTTGGTTCTGAAACTACTGATTATCCTACTCTCTGGTACTTGCCATTAAATCTGCTGCTGCATTGGAGTAAACAGCTTAGTGAGGATGTGTCTTTTCTGCTTAAGAGTGTAAGAGGACAACTATCTTGTTCCGATGGATGTGTGCACTTTAATTAGTTAGGACAAATTAAATGGAACTTAGCACTAGAATGTATGCACGCTGTGTGAGGTTGGAGAAGTTTGAATTTATTGTAAATCTTGTCGAATCCACAACGAGTCAGAATTTTAGAAACAACCTTAAATATATACTTATTATTCACCAATTAGATCATACAAACAAATAATATGAACAAATAAACAAAAAGCTGCGATGTGGTTTTACAAAGCAACCAAGTAAATATATGAAAACCAACATCAACATACAAAAAAGAACAACTGGAATAGTTAAATAAAATTGGTATATTTTAAAATATACATATTTGGCAGTGGTTTCCAGATTTCTTTTTTTGTTGTTGTTGTTCCTTGTTTTAGTTGATCTGGAATTACACATAGAAGTAGAGGAGGAAGTAGAATAAAACTACTACTAAAGCTAGAACTAATAAAAGGATAATTAAGAGCGTGTTTTTTTTTGATATCATAGTTTTGTTCCCCACTTTTTCTTTCTCTTTCCTTGGTGTGATTTCTTTCTGCAGTGGCATTAACTCAAAAATACTGAAATGTTGTCTGGATGTGGGAAATATATTTTAAGTATTCAAGCTTATTTTTGTGTATTGCAGATTGTTGTTCCACTGATATCTGTTGTGTGAGGAGGTCTAACCATTATGATGTGATTTCTTTCCTGTTTTTCCAGTTGAACAGTATTGTTTTCTTGGCGATTAGGCTACGAGCAGAGGTGTTTTTTCGTGTATGTATAGTTTTTTCAGATTGCCAAGTGAGCAGACAGAGAGGGATAGTGGGATGTCTTGGCCAATGAATCAAGATAGTTTGAAGGTTATTTCTTCTCAGAAGTTTTGTATTGGTGGAACCATAATCTGTGGAGGTGATCATCAATGGAGGTGAGTGTGTAAATATCTGTCTGTCCCATGATATGCATATTTTGGTGTGTGGGGTGGATGATTTTTTTTATTGAATTACCTGTGTGTTACTGTTGGGAATGGTAAAAATGTTATTGCAGACTTTATTTCAAAATTGATCATCTGTATGGATGTTGAGGTTTTTTTTCACATCTGTTGATTTGAGTGTGAGCTGCATTGTATTTAGAAGATGTATGTTTATACAGTTTTGAGAGCATTTTCTGTGTCCAATTTTATCAATGCTGTATAATAATTAAGTGATATTTTTGCTTTTATGGATTGTTTAAATTTGTTATACTGGAAAAAATCATTTCCTGTTGATGCTGTATATGTCAACAAGCTGTTGAAATATGAAGTTGTAGAAGAGGTGTGGGATGCCTTTTTTTCTATTTAAAGCCAGTGAGGGGTAATTTATTTGCAGTGAAGTCAGAGTTTTTTTCATAAGGGTGTCCAAGGTGAAAATATAGAGTTTTATTTTCTTGATCTCTCGCCAAGCTGTCAGAGTTGTTGCAATTGCTAGGTTTTTAGAATAGTTGTAATGTCTGATTGGGTTACTGATTAAGGATAGGTTTTTGATTAATATGTCTTTGCAATCTGAACAGATTTTTAGTTGATTCCCTCATTGTATACTGTGCTGTTTTTGTATTCCACATTAGTGTGACACAGGAGTCTCTTTTGGAGAAACATCTGTGCGCCAATTCATAAAGTTTAAACCAGACGTTTATTCCAAATGCATAAAACAACCATTCAGTGAACAGCATTTAACAATGACAGAGTCACAAATCCACCAAGGGCTTGGTGGAGAGTGGATTTCATACTTTTGCAGTAGCCGACTTTTCCAGGTACGAAAATAAGCTATCTGCCTCGGAACCCCTTTATACAGATAAAGATGATCAGCAGGCACAACTCTGAAACTTAACAGAATGAAAGGGGTACAGTTTTGTAGGACATTCAACATACTGAGAGCTTGGCCTCACTGTTTATCTTCTGTTGAATGTAGGCAAAATATGACATTTCAGTCAATATTTTGGATCTTTCACGCCACCATGTGACATCTTACACCCATCTTGATGACCAATCACTTAAACATACTGAGCAGACTTTACTTTAAAATTGCGTTGTGTTACATACAGTTCTTCACCTATAAACTTTGTACGTTACTCAGAGATGTCACAGAAGGCTTAAGTTTGAAGAACAGAGGATTGAGAATTATGGCTAAGGCGCTCAAACTGCAACTCAACTTGGCCTACAAAAACAACAGCTTAATCAGGCCTGGTGCCACGGACGACCCTGGGCGGGCTGGGCCCGCCCATTCACGTATCGGGCCCGCCTATGACAGATTACAATGCCTCATGCAAATGTATTGGCCTAAGACAACCAACAGAGGGGGCAATAGGTTACTTATTGAGAGTTTTGGATGCGGTAAAAGAAGACACTTTGGTACAGTAGTTTGCTAAAATGGACGTGATTCCCTTAAATGACATTCTGGTCAACACTTCTCACCAGTTGGTGGCAGTAATGCACCAATTCGTTGTTTGCCAGCCGTGAAAAATTATCAAGAAGAAGAACCGTGCTATTAAGAGCATGCTAACTGGTAGTCATGATGTAAACATTCGGAGAAATACACGCAAGAAAGGAATTTAAAAAGGTTTTTAGCGGCAGAGTTGGATTGAGGAAAACTTGCGGACTAAGTACTTATTTGGAGTACATTAACTGGACATAAAATTATTGTTTTTGTTCGAGATGATGGCTCTGTGGATGTGCAGGCGCAGCTAAGAACGGTGAGTTGGACATTACATTATTTTTCTTTCTGAGTGTATCAGGACAGTTTCAGCAGCGAGTAGCGTCACTGATCAAACCAGCAGAAAAATAACAAGAGAATCGATATGGAAGAAGCAGGGCTTGTTGCTGTGTTTTCTGTTTGCTTTTGTTATTGACTGGTTCGCAAGCAAATCTACTAAATTGACAAAGCCGGTTGTTTGGTGACCTCTGCTCATTTCTCTCTGAATCAGCGCAACTTAGCCACAGCCCCCACTGAACTACAATGATCTTCTATAAAGGAAGATGGCTCACTCACATACACAGTATAATCGCGACTGTGGCTCAACCGCGACCCCTTTTGGAGAACGAAAACAAACGTTTTGACCACCGATCTAGAACAGAGCAATCGTTCGGAAAAACTCCAGGACCTACCTCCTTTTTAAATGATGTATAATATGAATATTTACATAGAAAGAGTGTTAAAAAGGGCAGTATTGACACGGAAATTGTTAACACACTGCCAACGGGAGGTAAAAACGTTAAGGGGTTAAATAAAAACTTGCCCCCCCAAAAAAAATAAGCTGCGGCCCCCCCAGCGAAATTGCCTTGGCTCCGGATCTGAGCTTAATCAACCTTGACTGGCAAGAAGGATCCCAAGCAGACAGATTGATGATGGATCCAGTTGGATCAGTTCGCCCTATCATGCCTGCACGTAAAACATGTTTATAAATGACAACATGAAGAGTGAGTTCTGTTTCACTGGGTGAATGAGAAAATGATAAAGCACAGCACATGTTTCAGTTATGCATAAGTCACAATATGAAGTCCTCACCAATTATTAGGGATTTTGTAGAATGTTTATTGTAACAGTGAATTTGTATGTCATTCATGTGACTGTTGTGCTAACATGTTACATTCCTAGTTGAAAGAATGCCAGCAGAGTTTAGTAGTGTTTAGAAAGGAAAGCGACCAAATAGAAAATATCAACAGGAACAGATTTGCTCCAATTTGAGGTTTAAGGACAATCATCTCCCTCATCAATGTTGGTTTAGCCTCTGCATATACGTGAGCATCCATCATGGCTTTTGTATTATTGTCATCAGAGTCACATTCTGGCTCAAACATACAATTTTGAACTCCTTACAATCTGAAAGCTCCCTTGGTTTGATCTCATTTGAAATAATTTAGATGGTAATCCTTAGTAAAAAAAAAAAGAAAGTCAATCTCATTAAATAAAAAATGCTTCAAAATCTGAGTCAAACGCTGATAAGTGTTGGTAAATCATCAAAGTGTTTACTACAGCCAGGAAATCACCTTGAAGTTCACTTCTTTGTGGCCATTCAATTGCCATTGTCTAATGTTGTTTATGATTCTGTGACATCAAGTGATGAATTTTTACTATTGGGAAACAATCAGGGGTTTTGTGTATGTTTTAAAAAAATTGTTTTTTGTGAATGGCTGCAAATTAAATTCATATTTGTTTTTAACCTCCTGGTTATTATTATTCATATACAGTTGCTGAAAATAAAATTAACCTTTGGTTATTTACTTTGAAGTATTTTTTTAAAATTTGCACTCAAAGTCTACCTTAGCCAAATTTAGTTTAGTACAACATTTAGTACAAAAATAACATCTGTCAGCAGGAGTTTGAACATATTTCATATTAATACAACATATCCAAAATACTGAAGCTGTTATTTTTAGCTGGAAACCAAGTTATTGGTTTAATTGTAGATAACAGACTTTTCTAGAAAGCATAAATTAGGTATATTTATTCTAAAGTATCTATAAGCATTATTTCATGAGATAATTGTTTGTTTCCAACTTTAAAGAGGTTTGAACTTTCTTCCTGTTAAAGGGGAGTTTGTTTTTCTGTTCACAGTCCCTACATGCATGCTCAGCATGAGAGATTGCTGCAAAGTCAACTACCCAATGCAAGTGACTGTTCACTGCCGCTACATTCTTGTCCAGGAGTAAAAGGTGCCAACTATGACTTGATGCAATCTGCTGGTTTTCCTTGTATAAAACTTTTTTTTAAACAAATGTGTATAATAAACTAAATTTGACAACATTGTTTGATAACTTGAATCAATTGGAATTGATCTATGGTTGCAATGAACTGAGAATTATTTTGTAAAGTGCCTTGAATGCCATACAATCTATGAATCTGATTTTAGTTTCTGATTTTAACAATCTGTGTATCATTCATTTCTGTGTTCCTGATCACTTGTATTGTTTTCCCTCAGCTCACTTAGATCCTTCCACAGCTCCTCTGCATTCTGTTTACTGGACTCACCTGAACCCCATTCATTAATCACCTCCCCACAGTATGCTCCATGTTTTCATTCACTTACTGCTGGATCCATTGTCATTCTGTTCCTGTTGGCCTGGTTTCCCTGTGTCCAAGAGTTTTGTTTATTTGTTCTATGGGTCTCTTATTTTTTATTTAACATCTTAATTTTCATGTCTGCCTTAGTCCTGTTGCACTTTGAGTCCTTTTGGTAAAAATCTATAAATCATGACATTGAGATGACGTCTTGTAAAATACAGCTATAACTGAACTTAATTGAATTCAAAACCATTTATGTGCGCACCACTTGAAAAATATTTATCTAAAGTTTTGTCAAAATCCTTTGTCCAAGTGTTTCAAATGAATATTTGGAATAGTCTGTGGATAGACCGTGGATTAGAAACATTGCCACATGTAAAGCAGTTAAAAACCCATGTATGGATATTTTCCTAATGGAATACAAAGAAGAGGAAGGAAAAATGTAACATTTAGTGAATGTTACGGTTACTTGGTGTGTCAGGCGGAATTGGATTTTGTAATGAGTATTCTATAGATAACATTAACTCATGGAAAAATTATGGACTTAAATAGGCTTAAATTTCCTCCCACTCCTTTTCAAATATGCAAACTATTTAATCAAGACAATGTGAGGTTTTTTTTCATAACATTATACCATAACAAATATCTCATTTGCAGGAGGTATGAAGTGACTGAACGGCAAGCTTTAAGTACATGGGTTCAATGTGATTTGTGTACAGGTAGGGAATGGAAGTATGAAAAGGCTACAGGAGGAACTGACCCAGAAGCATCTTTACTGATGAAACAGGCAAAGGAGCCTAAAAAGGCATATACATGAAGGCATATACAGATTATTATTATTTTTATTGCATATTTTTTGTTAGAGGTGTTATAAAGGTATATGAAACAAAATAAAATATTTCAAGTATATTACAACAGTGAAGCAATCAGTTGACATATATTACCTCCAACTTCCTTTCAGTCTATCAACACAACAACATAGAGCATGCTTTTTGATGCAAAATCGCGACTGTGGCTCAAAATCAGACAAAAGTTAGGGACATTGGCTTTGATGCATAAACAAAGATAATCTCACAATCCCTTTTGTTGAATTCAGTTAATTCTTCTGTCAGTGACCCTGCTGCACTCTTTTTAATTTTATGGTCAGTTCATATTTGTTTTGTTACTCAGAAAGAAAATTAGAAAAAATCTTAATTGGCAGTCCAGAATAAAAAAATAATAAATAGATAAATGGTTTTAGCCAATAAAAGCCTGATTGATGAAACTCTATTTCACAGTAAATTAAAATCCTTAAATAATATTACCCCAAATTATTATCACAAAAAGCTTGATAGGTGTATGAAACCAGATAGAGTGCGCTCAAACTAGAAAACATGTTTTTGTAGACAGCTTCGCTTTATTTTTATTTATTTTTTTGGGGGGGGGTGATTTCCTGATGTTATGGACATGGAGATGGAAAATTAAGGAGAAGAAAGAAGGAAGATGAAGAAGAGAGGTAGGAAACAAAAAGTCAAGAGAGAGGGTGAGTTGAAAATACAAGAGAGGAAGGGGAACAAAGAAAACACAGGAAGACATTGAAGTCTGCCTCCATACCCACAGGACGGCAGAGAGAGGGGGAAAAACAAAACAAAACACCAAAAAGGAACATCGACAAAACAAAACATTGTGAACTAAGAATTACACAACCACATCACACAAAAATAGATGTAAAAATACAACAACAATGTCACAGAAAAACTCATGGTACCGATTAATCAAGCTCTAGTAATGATAACCTCAGCCCAAGAATATATCCTTAAACACCAGAGACCCCACATCTATGTGTGTGTGTTAGCATGCTGGTCCATATAAGGTTTCTCCATAAGAGTGTTCGATATGGTGTGAGCATGCATCAATCCGTCTCCCAGGAATCGATGCAGACATGAAGGAGATCGGAGCAAAGACGTCCAAAGGACCCCCAGAGCCCCAGGCGGACCCGGGCGGGGTCGACCGCATCCCCCAAGAGTGGAGCAATGGAGAACCCCAGGGGAACGTCCAGCGGCTACTATGCAGGGGCCCGGGGGGCAACAGTGACGAGCCCACGGGCCCCGCCGGCAACCGGCCGCGCCAGGCCGGGCCGGTCAATGTACCGGGAGAGCCGGGGCCCAAGGGCACCCCACCCCCCAGCAGGGACCCGGCAAGGGACCAGCCGACGAGGGACCCCCGGCACTGCAGGCCAATCCCCACCGCCAACATCCCAGTGCCCCACCCCTGCCCTACGTCGGGGCGCCCCACCGATAGCCGCAGGGGAAGGACAGCATCCCCAGGCCGGGCTCAGCCAGCATCTGGACACCAAGTTGTACCAGCTCCCGGGTCCTGATCCCGCGCAACGCAGAGCGCCGAGACCAGGCATCTAACGAGGGCCAGGGCCGGTCCAACCCGCCAATGAACCGACCACGCACGGTGCGCACAGAACAGGTGATCGAACGAACCTGGCACCCCTAAAACAGGTGCCCCAACCAACCAAAGGAAGATATCGGCCCAGCACATCGGCCAATCCACACACTGCCCCCCCCCCAGGCCCGGCCAGGCACGCACCAGGTCCGAACCGGATTGACCACCGATGCACCACGACGTCCAGCGCCCCATCCGCCCAGTGATCCCACCCCCAGGGGTCCCCCCCCAGACGCCTCCAACCCCAAAACCCCCACATCAGCAACAGTATCCCAAACGACAAACCCAAGTGCCCCCCACCCCTACTAGGTGATGGAGCCGATCAAAGGACCCCAGAGAGATTGATCAGATATGGAGCCAGAGGCCGTCTCAAGACCAATATGGTCCAACAAGAGATTTCTATACTGATTAATATTAAGAGCTTTTTTATTTTTCCAGTTCAGGAGGATAGTTTTCTTAGCGATGCATAAGGCAATGTGAACCATTAGAACTGACTTTGTGTCCATGGTGACATCATTTAAATTTCCTAAAAGGCAAACTGAGGGAGATGGTGGGATGTTACATTTCAGACACTTTGATAAGTCCTCACATATCTGGCACCAAAATTTCTTAACAGGTGGACAGAACCAAAGCGCATGAACAAAAGTATCTGGTATTTTGCTTGTGCATTGTAAGCAGGTATTAGACGATGTGAAACCAATCCTAAACATTCGTTGACCTGTATAGTGTACTCTATGAAGGATTTTGTATTGTATTGATTGCAAATGAGGATTTTTTTGTTATTTTAAAGGTTCTTAAACATATCAGAGATCAGACATTTTGGTCAAAGCTGGCTGATAAATCCACCTCCCATTTTGAAATAGGGATGGCTATTGATTCATCTAATGTAGAAAAAGTTTTGTATATTTTAGACAGCAATTTGGGGGGGTTGAGATTAAGAAAATCTAAAACTCTTGCTGGAATTTGTAATTCAGATGTATTAAGCCTAAATTTACCTTTAATAATAGATTTAATTTGTTGATAGTCTAAGAATTTGTTTTTATCAATTCCATATTGTGTAATTGATGTATTAAATGGGATAAAGTCTGTTCCTTCAAATATATGTTCCAGGTATTCAATTCCATTGCACCTCCAGACTGGAAAACTTATCATAAATTTTTTTTGCAAGATGTCGGGGTTATTCCAGATGGGTGTACGTCTGCATGGGATTATTGTGGACTCTGTCATTTTTAGAAACTCCCACCATGCTGTCAGAGAGGAGCTGATATTTATGCTTTTAAAGCATTCATATTGTTTTATATTTGAGTTAATAAATGGTAGGTCTGAAAGTTTTATCTTATTACATAGTGTCTGTTCTACGTCTATCCAGGACTCGTCTAGGTAGCTATGTTTTAACCATCTTGAGATGTATTGGAGCCTGTTGGCTAAGAAATAATGATGGAAGTTTGGTAGATCTAGACCTCCTTTTTCTTTGGTCTTTTGCAGTGTTTTGAAGCTGATACGTGGGGGGTTTATCTTTCCAAAGGAATTTAGAGATAGAGGAGTCCAGAGATCTAAACCAGTCTAGTGATGGTTTACTTAGGATCATTGAGAATAAGTAGTTGATTCTGGGCAAAACCATCATCTTTATTGAAGCAACCCTTCCCATAAGTGATATGGGTAGGGATTTCCATCTAGCAAGATCATCTTCCCCTTTTTTTAAAAGTGGGATGTAGTTTAGCTTTATTAAAGCTGCCAGTCTTGGTGAGACATTGATACCTAAATAGGTAATATTCCCTGACTGCAGTTGTGTATTAGTTGGATTCTGGACAGAACAATTGATTGGAAGAACTGCAGATTTTAACCAATTTATAGAATAATCTGAAACATGAGTAAGAGTTTATCAACCCGATTACCTGAGAGAAAGAGGTTTGTGAATGCTGGAGAAAAAGTAATACATCATCTGCATAAAGACTGATTTTATGTTCTATATTATTGCATTTTATGCCTTTAATATTGTGAGTTTGCCTGATTGCTGCAGCTAGTGGTTCAATAAAAACAGCGAACAGGGAGGAAGAGAGAGGACATCCCTGCTTGTTACCTCTCTGAAGATAAAACCTAGATGATGATTGGTTCTTAGTCACGGTACATGCTGTAGGTGAACTGTATAATATTTTCAACCAGTTTATAAAATAATTTTCAAAGCCAAATTTATGTAAGGTTACAAGTAAGAATTTCCAGTTAACTCTATCAAATGCTTTTTCTGCATCTAAAGATAATATATTAGTTATAATGTTTTTACAGTAAGAAAAATCTATTAAATCTATTAATCTACGTGAATTTGTGGATGAATGTCTCCCTTTAATAAAACCAGTTTGGTCAGGATGTATTATAAGAGGGGTTACTTTCTCTATCCTTTTTGCGAGGGCTTTGCAGATTATTTTAAGATCAACATTAATAAGGGATATGGGACGATAGCTGGTGGGAAACAAAGGGTCTTTACCTGATTTTAGTAGAAGACTAATGTAGGCAGAATTCATATTTGGTGGGAGTCCGCCATTTTCCTTGGTTTCCTGCAGCATTCTGTGGAATGTTGGTGCCAGAATATTCCAGAATTCTTTAAAGAACTCTGCTGGAAATCCATCTGGGCCTGGAGCCTTTTTATTGGGCATGCCTTGGAGGGCCTCCTGGAGTTCAACCGCTGTTAGTGGTGAATCCAGGGCCATCGCTTGACTTTCAGAAAATTTAGGTAGTGTTATGTTATCCAAAAATTGTTCAATTTCATGATCTGATGGATTTATCTCTGGTGAGTATAAAGCCTTGTAAAATTCTTTAAATGTGTTGATTATTCTTCCAGGATCATATACTGTATTCCCGGTCTGATCCTTAATAGCAGATATAGTTGTTTTTTCTTTATTAATTTTAAGCTGGTTAGCCAAAAATCTACCTGATTTATTACCCTGTTCAAAGTTTTCTATCCTAAGTCTTTGAATTAAGAACTGGGTCTGTTTATTAATAATTTGATTTAATTCTAGCTTTGCTTTACGGATTTTGCCCATTAACATACAGTTTATCTACCGCTACTGTAGCTCTGGTGCCTTCACCGATATATTTCTTTCTGATTGGGAACAAAACGCGCCTTCTATCCAGGATTTCCTTCGGATATTTATCATTAACGCTGTAATTCGTTCCCCGCAGCTCTCTGCCCCGGCCTCTGACCTGCTCTTCTTGCTTGTAATGCTCGAATTTAGCAACAATAGGTCGCGGCCGGCTGTTGTTGGGCTTCTTACCTCCGAGCCAGTGGACCCGGTGAAAAGTGATGTTTTTTACCGTGTCGCTTGGGAGCTTTAACGGATGTTGGAGAAAATCTCGGACGGTGGATTCAGCGTCGTCCTCAGCCTGTTCTGGGATCCCGGAAAAAACAAGATTGTCCCGCATGCCCCTGGCCTGTATATCCAAGATAGTTTCTTTCATCCTCTTCCTTTCTCCGGACAGTTATCCCCTCTGTGAGTTTCTTTACACCGTCTCTAACCATTTGGTTTTCTGCAGCGAGCGATGCTACCTGTTGTTGGCTGAACTCCAGGGATTCCCTTAGAGCTTGAAATTCTTTATGGAGAACCTCAACCAGGGCCAGACGGGCATCTAGGCTGGTTAGCTTCTTATCTATTGAGTCCAGGACATCACTGTAGCTTCTCTCTGGAGAGATGGTGGAGGTGCTGGCCTCAGAACGGGTGCGTTTCTGTAATGGTGTGCTTGTCGGCATAGCAGAGGTGGATTTCTGTGGCTTGCCCATAACAATGTTGTCAAAGCACTCGTCCAAGTAGCTTTCCAGGCTGTGCAAGGTTTCCTCGTCTAGTTTGTTTATGGAGAAATACAAAATAATGGTTATTATTATTAAATGTTTGCTATATTTAGGACAAATGTTATGGTTTGTTTTTACCCGAGTTTGTTTGTTTTACCAGTTTACCGCCATATTACTTACGCACAGCTCTCGCAAGATCTCAGCAGCAGCTCATCCGTCCACTGAGCGCTCATCTTCCCCCACTGAGCGCTCATCTTCCCTTCGCTTTAAAGTAATTTACTATGATCATACTGAACAAAGTGACAACACACTAGCTGTTCAACTTCTATGGACACTTTCTCACAGGCAGCCTTTTTCTTAGAAAGCATTTGTTGCAAGATGTGCTGTCGAAGCTGACAAGCACAAAGAAATTAGCAAGGCTGATGAATTGGAACACTTTGGTTGCCCAAGTTTATAGTGGAGTGGAGCAGAGGCAAAACACAACTAACTACCTTTCCTTTGAAACTGGAAGGTGCCCAGCTGTGCCATCACTTAAGGATTGGTAGAAATCAGCAGGAAGCAAGTACATCCAAAAGCCTGCTTCCTGAAGTTTAATGGAACAAAATGTTTATATCTTCAACCTGTAAGCTTAGACGAACAACTTAAATAAACCCAGACTACAGGAATTGGGTTGAAGATAAATGAATGCAGGTGCTTTTGACTGATGAATCACATTTTGACATATTTGGCTCTAAAAGAATGATAAACGTAGGCCTGCAGGGTGTCTGCAGGCAATGCTGAAGTAGAGTGTGGGTGTTTTTCACTTTCTGCTGCATATCTGTAACTGGAGTTGCATATTTTCTAAGCCAATTATCTTTTTATTGCTGTGTTAGGATTTCCTTTTTTGAACATATAAGCATAAAGGTCAAGTATGTGAGAGCTCTTAAGTTTTTTTATCCTTTTTATTACAAACTTTTGAAGATCAATTTAAGTTAGTTGTTAATTATTTTAAAGGTAAATTTAATTAAACTTTCCCTAGAAATATATTGAAGTATCTGATCAGGGTGTACCCCGCCCCTTGCCCTGCAAGGATAAGCATGGCTAGTTGAATGGTTTCAAAACATCATCGTGTTATAATGGATATGTCAAATTAAAGTGATACGTACAAACACACTGTGCCTTAAAAATATAATCACACCATTTAAAATATTCCACATATGCATTTATTAGACAATAACAAAGAAGCACATCAACTCGGATTTTTCTTCTCCCTTCTTTTTACAAATAAAAATCTGAAATTGTGGAGTGGATGTTTTATTCCCACCCTTTTTTCTGATACCCCTAAATAATTTCCGGAGCAAGCAGCTGCCTTCAGAAGAGACCTAATTTGGAAACCTGTCATACTGTGTGCAATTTCACCTCGGTATAAAAGTAGCTGGGCTGTGAAGGCCCCATAGGTTTGTAACATAAAGGCCGAGAACCAACACCATCACGAACACCAGTGAACACAGCAGAAAGGTGAGGCATAAAGTTGTGGAGAAGTTTGAATTAGGGTTTAGTTTTCCAGCAACATCGCATGATTTAAACATTTGATAGAGAACTGCCCAATCCCTTAGCTGACAATGGGCATGGCACTACTGCAGCCACACCAAACCATTGCATTCATAGCCTAAAGATCATTTGCTTGAAGTAAACATGTTTTCTTGTGAAATAATGACTTTGACTCTGAGATCATTTCATTCTATGGTAGTCACAGCTCCAGGAAATAAAGCCCCAGACTCCACTGTTTCACTCCCTAAAGACGTTTTCAGACAGAAATTCTGGAATATTTGTGGACAATTCCATCCGGTCTTTAACCAGAGTTGTGTTTTCAAATACACCACTTTTTTATGGAACATTGCCTTTCAGCTGCTTTCACACAGCAAGAAATGTACTGGAGGATCCTGATGAATGTCTGTGGGGTGGGTGGGGGGAGGGGGGGTTGTATGTGGATATGATGTTAACTTAGTGCGGCGGGCGTACCCGTCATTTCCCCAAACAAAGGCATTATTGCAAAGATGGTAGACGAAACAACAGATCCACACAGTGCTCGTCTTTGTAATGTGTGCAAATTTGGGCACTTGGAAACGCTGAAGAGACATCGATGAAGAAGCTGAAAGTGAAATGTTGACATTTATACGTCATCAACATGTGCGCTCACAGCGTTCCCTGGCCCCTCCCCTTTTCCCCACCTTTTCACACCCCTCCAGCTTTCCCGGAACATTACATGACTGTCTGAATGCAAACACCATACCGTGAAAAGTCCACTCTTGTTACTAGGTCTTCCTCCGTAAAATTACCGGTAAAATGGGTATCCGGACAAAGTCCGAGGGATTGCTTTCAGACTCAAAAGCAAAACAGACGAAGTCCGGAAAATTACCATTTTTTCATGGCCCCTGTTTGAAAGGGGCTTATTTGTAATCTTCTTTTGCTTGGATAGGTCCCCTCGGATATCCTCCGGACTTCCTGGAGGGATGGAGTTGAAAAGCCCTACCACACTTTTTCTGGTTGTGACAAAACGCATTGTTGTTTAACTAGTGAGAGCAGATTCTGTCTTTTAAGCCATCAAAAGCCTTTAGTTCTCTACAAAGCTTTCTCTAACCAAAATCTGCCTGCATAATAAATGTGTGTAGACATTAGATAATATTTGCAAATAACTGGACTTGTTCCTAAAGTGAAAAATGTTAAATCCGCTCCTTAAGAAGCATAACCCCAACAACTGCTATTTTTGCTCTCCATAAAAGCATTTTTGTTCATGAAAACAGCAAGAAAGCAGACAGGCATAAGAAGTAGTTTGCAGTTTGTCATAAGCCATATAGAAAAACCTCAAACCTGTGGAAGAAAAAGCTCTTCTCAGATCAGACCAACATTGCTAGTAAAAATGGTAGGAAGGATGATAGATATTGCTGGGTAATTTTGGAAGAAAAGGTGTTAGAAGCGACATAATACAACCAGAGCTTCAATGCATGGATTAGATTCAAAGCACTGTCCTATGTTAGAATGGATCGGTCAAAGTCCAGGCTTAAATCCAGTTGAGAAAATTGCTCCTCTCAGAAATTTTGCATTCAATCTGACAGATTTTGTACTATTTTGCAAAGAAGAATGGGCAAAACTGTGATTCTGTAGATATGCAAAGCGGGTTGACACATGACCAGAAGACCTGTAGCTGTAAAGGCAGAAAAAGGTGGCTCTGCAAAGTATTGACTCACAGGGGTTGAATTTGACTCCACACTTATGTAATACATTGAAGATTGAGCTTCTAATGTGATAAAATGTGTTGAAGTTTAATGATTATGAATACTTTTGCCAGACACAGCAATTCGCTGACAGTTTTTAGCTGTTTATCTTTATTCTTTAATTACTATTTTATCTACAGTGTAAAATGTAGATTTTGCTTTGTTTCCCAAAAGGTAAACTAAAAGAACTGATCATACTGGTTAGCCCTTAAGTCTTTTTTGTTGAAATTACATTTCTAAGAACTACAGTAGCCTCCTTCTTACAGCGTTACAATTTACAATGTGAAATTCAAAGCTGGGCAGTGATGTTGTTTCTTGTCTCACACAGTTTTTAGGTACAGTTCACCAATTATTAACTGGGTTGTGGTCAGGACCTTGGGAAGTAACTTGCAGAATCTTTATATTCCCAGACTTCCAAGATAAAAACCTCTTTTGATGTGTTTGGGTTTATACTTCAGTTGAAATGCATTTTGTCTGGGTTTGACTTCTAAGTACGTGAGAGGGTTGTTTGCCAAATAAAAGTACATATACAGTATTATAGTATTTTGATAATTTACAGATATGATTTACACACAGGTCAAGCAGTTTTCCTCTTATTCCAGACAATTTTTATCACAAGGTAAATTTTGGAGAAATAAAGGTCTTCTACATCACGGGTATACAAACAAAGTAAGAAAATAACAGAAAATGTGATAAGTTGTACCTGTTGGTTTAAGGAAAATATGAATAATATTTTTTTAAAGTCAGTGATGCAAATCCTGAAAGTATCCACCATATTTCACTGCAATGGAGATGAGATAGTCCAAGAGGTATTTTGCTTGGCCTTTTCAGTTGCTTATCAAATAACTGAAAGTAATTTCAGCAATATTACATTTTTATTATGTTTGCAGTCATATTTTCTCTGTCATTGTTAGTTTTTCCATGGTGGACAGCCTAATAGTTTCCAGATTTCTCTGCATGACCTTTTCAGCATGCTAGTCCAAACAAAGTATTATCATTGAATCTTTTATCATTCTACCTGAATCTTTAATAAATTTCAAGACATATAAAAGACAAATTTACTGCTCTACTATCTTTGAGCGTAGGGTTTTTGTATTTCTTCATGTTAGACTTTACAAATACAAAGTATGTTAGTAAATTATATGCGTTTAACAATGGCTCTTAGAAGTGCTGTTTTATTAATCATCCTAAGTTCACACTCATAGCATTAGAAGTAACAGTATATCATTTTCCATTAGACTCAGCAATACAGCAGCAGGGAGGAATTTGTGTTATTGAGGCAACAGGTCCATCCCAGTTTAAATATTCTGAAGCTGTGGTGTACACAGCTTACACACTCACTGTGTGTGCTAAAAGGTAACTAGCACATTATATTGGATAAATCTATATTTACTTGTGTGGCATCAGCATTGAAAATAGTTGATCCTAATTTATTTTAAATGATGATTTCATGTATTAAGACAATAAATGATTTACAATCCACTTAGTGGACTTAGTGGACTGTCAATGATTGACAGTCTACGTCGCTGTAGAGGAATTTTGACTCACTCTTCTTTTCAGAAATGTTATTATTCAGCCACAGTGAGGGGGTTCAAGCATGAAAAGTCAATTTAAGGTCATCCTACAGCAACGCATCCAATTTATGCTCAAACAGTGTCTAGGTCAGTCCATAAGCCTTTCCTTCTTGGTTTTAGTCAGTCAACTTGCCAGTGTGCATCAGATTATTGCCCCAATGCATACCCTAAAGCCTGCCACACACGATAGCAATCTGCTGAGCAAAAAGTCATTTGAGACCATTTGCTCAGCAGATAGCTCGCTGTGTGCGGCTAATTTTGGGTGAGTTTTCTGCCTCATGAGGCATTGAGGTGAAAATCGAACAGATTTGATATTTTTCTCCTCGCAAGGCGAAAACCTAACTGTGTGCGTTCTACGTGAGCTGAGTGCTGAGGGCAAATATTCAAGCAACCAATCAAAACGCGCTCTACGCTTACATGATTCCAAGACAGCAGACCCTGTTTTTAGGTCAAAACAATGTATAAAACGGAGACAGAGATGGATTTGGAGGAAATGCTGCTTCTCATTTTGTTGATTAGGCGACATCGTATAAACAGGTGTAGTCTTGCCAAACTTCCACGACTTTATCTTCTCAAACGTAATCTTCTCTGTGGGCTGGCATCTTGGAATCATGTGAGCGGAGAACACGTTTTGATTGGTCACTTGAATAGTTGCCCTCAGCACTCAGCTCACGTAGAGTGCACACAGTGAGTTTTTCGCCTCGTGAAGCAAAAAATATCAAACCTGTTTGATTTTCACCTCAACGCATCGTGAGGCTGAACACTCACCGAAAATTAGCCGTATACAGTGAGCTATCTGCTGAGCAAACGGCCTTGAATGACTTTTTGCTCAGCAGATTGCTCTCGTGTGTGGCAGACCTAAGTGTGCCAACAGGAGCGGCTGTTTATGCCCCTTTTCCACTATTAACTATTCAGCACGGCTTGACTCGACTCTGCTCTGCTCTATCTACACAGTTTGGCTTGTTTTCCATTACATTTGAGTATCAGCTCTACATGGGTTGGGTCTTCTGAGCAAGCAGCTGCCTTTAGAAGAGACCTAATTTGGTAACCTGTCAAACTGTGTACAATTTCATCTTAGCTTCCTCCAATTTCCGAAAAGTGCGCAACTTGACATCTATGCAACGCAAACAATTCATTGCAACAAGCACAAAAATCTCCAGACCTTCTCATTAGACCACAGTGTCCTTTTTTATTTTCTTTTAACTTTAATAATGCGATGCCAGAAGACTGACAGTCAATAAGCATGTTTAACCACACTCTTCAAGCTTGGAATCCTACGAAAGTATGTTCCAAAAAAGGGGCTGGTACCACATAATCATTGCTAATGGAAAACCGTTGATACCGAGTAGAGCAGAGTCAAGTAATGTTTAGTAAGGACTAATCGAAAAGGGCTATTAGACCACATTCTATTCTTGCTTTAGCATACACTAATATACTTTCTCATACATGGGTTCTAACATGTTTACACGTACCACCTTAGACTGCTTGCTGGACATTCTCATTTAGGATTGTATGGTCGAATGGTCCTGAAAAGCAGCCTCAGATAATTGTACCAACACCACCAGATTTGACAGTATTGCTGTATTAGCTTTATGCCAGACACATTGGTTCCAAAAAGTTACACAAGGTTAAGCTTATTTGAAGCTTCACCACTGTTGCATGTTTTCTCCATTTGTTGATGATGGCTCTCTTGTGGTTTGGTGTAGTATCAAAGCCTTTGGGGATAAACAAACATTTTTCTAAATTCTTTTGTAGTGTAGTAAGTAAGTAAGTAATTGTATGTAAGGCTATGGCACCTGCTGCCATAATTAGTTGAATTCAGCTAAAATCCACAGAAAGGCAGATCTATTCTGTTTCAGCACACTTCCACATGACGCCTCCAGTGGGTGTTACAAGCTTCAGTTGACACATTTGTGATGTGAATTGACTTTAGGAATGCTGAGGGTCTTTCCACACTGCTAAATGTCAATGACATTTTTTCCTCTTTTTGTTGTTTCTTGAGATCTTTTAGCCTACTTTATGTTGACAGACAGGCTAAATAAAGGGATTTCTTGATTTTACAGGTCTGCCAGTAATAAGATCTAAGTGTGGCTCATGAAACAATTACTTAATACAATAATGAATATTTAACACAGGGCGAGATTGATTTGGAGAGCAACCAAATCAAACAAAACGATTTTATATTTGTATTTATTAGGGCTATCTATGTCTAATATTAACATTTCCTTAGTGAGTTGAAATATTTGAGACAAAAAAAAGCTAAAATGTACTTTTTCCCACTTGAGTAACTGCAGTAATATGTAAAGTTCCCAAAACCAAGCATGAGGAAGGTGAAATGGCTCCGTCCTAAAATGAGATATGCAAAAATTAAGCAACTTTAGCCTTTGGCCAAATTGTTTTCTGGACAGAATCAATAAAATTATACACAGTGCCAAGTCCACGTTGGAAAGTTGGAAGTCTCGAAAAAAGGGCATTGTCTGAGGTCATAAAAGATCTCACAAAATCATTATAACCTTTAACTTGGCAGGGCCTCTCTGCTGTGATGTGCTTAAACCATATCTGTAAAGAGAAGACATGAATAGGTTGGACCAGCTCTCTGAGTGATGTTAGGAATCAAAAGGAGGTTGAAAATATGTCTATAATTGGTCAAAACACCTTGGTCAAGAGATGGCTTTTTAACTCAAGGTTTGTTTACAGCAGCCTCTAATACTTGTGGTGCTCAGCCCACCAATAAAGACAGACTGATCAGGGGTAACTGTGCTGCTGATTAAGAAAAAGGTGTCCCTGGAAAGTCTAATTAGTACTGCGCAAAATAGTAATATTTTGGCCGAAGCAGCTAGATAGATAGAAAATATCTATAACCAGCCCCAGACACACACCCACATTACAGTAAAATTAAATTTTTTTCTGAATGAAACAATTTTTTGGGAACTTATAAGGCAGTCCTTGATGACAATAAAAGGAATTTGAAGTCCAACTGATCTAAGGGTTATGATCTTGAAAACAAATGGAGATGTTTTTTTCTCTTTTTCAAGTTATGATGTGCTATATATTATCTTTCTTTATTCTTTAAAGGTTTATATGAATCAAATTTAGGTTGTGTCATTTTTAGATAACCCTATCATTATAGTTCAGATATTTTGAAGTGAGGTTCATTGAAGTTATCAACAGTAATAGCTTCTTCACCAGTAGAAGAAATTGCAGCCAATATTGCAGCCAGTTTGTGGAAAAGTGGGGTAATATGTTTTTTATCAATTTAAAACAACTCCGACTGAAAAAACTGAAAAATTACTCAAAGGGCATTTTTTTTCAGCTAAAAATTCAGTTCTATCAGATATTTTCTTACATATCAATTCTAAAAGTCTAAATTTACATTTGGATTAAAATGCGATCCACTCATTATGGGCAGGATCAAACACACTTATATCTAAGGTCAATTTGGAGTAACCTATGAACTAAACAGTCATGTTTATAGAGTCTGGAAGAAAGCTAAATTTTGCATTGAGAACCCATACATGAATGAGGAGAAAATGCCAAATCCATGCTGAAAGACTCCAGGCAGGGATTAAAACCCAGATTTTTTTTTGCTGCAAGGCAACAGTACTAGCAGATATCGAGATAAGACAGAGATTCTGAAGAGAGACTTTTCTGATCTCCTACAGAGACTTGATGGACTTAACGTAAACATTCTCATCAGCGGACCAGTCCCTGAAGGGAATAATAAAAGATTTAGCAGACTCTGCATGCTCCATAAATGGTTAAAGAAACAATCAGTTGAGAAGTTGTTCACATTTATTAATAATTTCAAAGTATTTGGAAGTGCTAGTCATCTGTTCAAAGCAGGCCAACGTTATCTTAACAAAGCCAGAGTAAGGCTGTTGGGAGCAAACATTTTCTCTTATCAAAATCAGAAAGCAAAACACTTGCTCCCAAAAGGTGACCTTGAGGCGCCCATGGATATCAGAGAACAAAAACAGCAAGTCATGATGACACCACAGGACCAAACAGATAAACAACCATCAGAGATTAAGTCTTCATCTTCCTGTGACTCAGCCACATGAAATGAGTCTCCATTTAGAAACTTTACAGACAGACTGAACGAGCAAATCAAATTTGGGACACAAGTAACACCTAAACTTAGACTACACCAAACCCCTGGGACTAGTGTCAATAAGCCTGGGAGCTTCCCCCCACTGATTATTACAGATATTTGATATTTGAGGGAACCGGGCAGTAAATCTACCCCTACCATATCCCAGAACTCACCCGGCACCCCTGAGTTTAGGATTTCAGTGATTATCAGCAGCAGGAAACATAAACCGTTAACCACACGCTTTCATATAAAACAAAATCTCAAATGGATAACCTGTCAGAAGGTTCAGCTGCCCATCATCACAATACTTAAGTTAGCTTCGTTGAACATTAGATCTCTATCCGGGAAGTCTTTTCTTATTAATGACTTCATCACTGAGCATAATTTACACGCCCTATTTTTATCAGAAACTTGGCTAGATGAAAATAACGAAACAACTGCATTGATATAATTTACTCCTCCAAATTACAATTTCTTAAGCGAGAGCAGAAAACAGACGAGGTGGAGGTGTAGCCACCATTTTTCACAACTCAGTGAACTTTAAAAAGGTAACCCTGGGCACGTTAGATTCTTTTGAATACCTAGCCACCCAGATAAATGAGCCTAACAAAGCTTTATTTCTAAGTTTATATAAACCACCAAAACTTAACTCTAACTTCTTTAATGATTTCAATGACCTTCTTTCTGTAATATGTATCGACAATGACCAACTAATCATTGTGGGGGATTTTAACATCCATACCGACAACCCCCAAGATAGACAAGATAAAACATTAGATAATACTCTCCACAACTTTGGCCTGATCCAGCATGTCAAACAACCAACGCACAATAAAGGACACACTCTGGACTTAATTATCAGCAAAGGTTTAACTATTTCCAACATCTCTGTAATTAATATTGCATTATCTGACAGTTTCTGAAAATCTCAGACATCATGGATTCCATTGCTCCAACTAAAGTGAAAGTGGTCTCAGCTAGAGAGAAGTCTCCGTGGGCAAGTAATCCACTGGTACGTAGTGAAAAAAGAGAGTGTCGACGAGCCCAGAGAAAATGGCGGAAAACTCGACTCCAGGTTCACTGTGAGATCTACAAAGAGAGACTGAATAGATATGAGCTAACTATAAAAGAAGCTAGGGAATCGTTCTTTTCTGAAATCATCAACAGAAACATTAATAATGCACGGACTCTATTTGCAACAGTGGAAAGACTAACTAATCCTTTAGTGACAGTAGCCACAGAACTAAACTCTACCAGGGCCTGCAATGAATTTGCCAGCTTTTTAACTGAAAATGTTCTAACAATTAGATGGTCAATCTGTACCTCAATATCGAACCCACAACCAGTGCCATCCCCAATCAACAACAATGTAGAAAAAATGTCTGAATTCCACGAATTAAACCAGAACAGCCTTGAAAAAATCATTATCCAATTAAGCTCCTCCTCCTGCTGTCTTTATATCCCTCCCATAGCTTTTCTAAATAAATTTCTTCCTGTTATTGGGTCTGATCTTGTTCAAATAGTGAACTCATCCCTGCTATCAGGTGTCTTCCCTCAGGCTTTAAAAACAGCAGTTATTAAACCACTGCTAAAGAAGAAAAATCTGGACAACACGTTAATGCAGAACTACAGGCCAATCTCTAATCTTCCATTCATCAGTAAGATTATTGAAAAAGCCGTGTTTCAGCAGTTAAATAGCTTCATAACAATGACAGACCGTTTTGATGTTTTTCAGTCTGGTGTCCGTGCTAACCACAGCCCCGAGACTGCCCTCATCAAGTATTCAATGACATCCGCAAAAATACAGACTGTGGTAGAACCACAGTGCTGGTTCTGTTAGACCTCAGTGCAGCATTTGACACTGTTGATCATGATATATTATTGGAATGACTGGAGATCTGGGTCGGACTTTCTGGTACACTACTTGGCTGGTTTGAGTCTTACCTAACGAACAGGGACTTCTATGTTTCAATAGGAAACTTTTCATCAGAACGAACAGAAATCACATGTGGGGTGCCCCAGGGCTCCATCCTGGGTCCCCTCATATTTAATATCTACATGTTCCCACTAGGCAAGATTATAGCTACCAATAACATTAGCTACCATAACTGCGCGGATGACACTCAGCTTTACATTACAATGTCACCAGGTGACTCTGAACCCATTCAAACCCTAAATCAATGCATTGACCAAATAAATGGTTGGATGTGCTTTAAGTTACTTTCTCCAGCTGAATAGAAACAAAACTGAAGTTATTATTTTTGGACCCAAAGAGGAACGATCAAGAGTCAGCACACAGCTTCATTTAATACATCTAGAAACTACTGATCAGGCACGAAACTTAGGTGTAGTAATGGACTCAGACCTGAACCTCCAGGGTCACATAAAGGCAATAACAAGGTCAGCGTTCTATCACCTGAAGAACATCTCTAGGATTAAACGACTGATGTTGCAACACGACCTAGAAAAACTCATCCATGCGTTTATCTTTAGTCGGATTGATTACTGCAACAGCATCTTCACAGGTCTGCCTAAAAAGTCAATCAGACAGCTGCAGCTGATCCAGAACGCTGCCGCTCGCGTCCTCACTAGAACCAGGAAAGTAGAGCACATCATCCCAGTTCTAAAGTCCTTAAACTGGCTCCCTGTAGCTCAGAGAATAGACTTCAAAATACTCCTACTAGTTTATAAATCATTACATGGCTTAGCACCAAAATATGTTGAAGACCTGTTGCCATGGTACCAACCACCAAGACCACTCAGGTCCTCCAACTCTAGCCTACGAAAAAACATCCTCAGACTCAGAACTAAACATGGAGAAGCAGCTTTCAGTTTCTATGCTCCCCTTATCTGGGTTAGGGTTAAGTTGATGTCATATGTATGAAATGTGTTCATGCCCTCTTGCTTTATTGATCTTTCTCTTACTTTATTGTATATCATGTGTAATGTGTGTTTCTGTTACTTTAATTTCCATTTTCTTTTTTTTTAAATCACCAAATCATGTAAAGCACCTTGAATTTCCCTGCTGTTGAAAGTGTGCTATACAAATAAAATGGCCTTGCCTTGCCTTAGTGTGTTTCAGTATGCAAAAGACTGAACGGGCACGAGCACCTAGGTACGCACATGTGGGATTTATCAACAGATTTGGGGATGAACATGTGTACGAGTGGCCACCGCACATTTGATAAATCTAGATTTTTACTGTCCATACGAACATTCTAGATTTCATTCGTAGAATATACGACAGTTTCTATGAACATTTGATAAATGAGGGCCCTGGTTTCAAAGGCAGCCACAACTCAGAGCTAAGGGATGAAAAGACATGGTAAATGTCAGGGCAGCAGTCGCCCTCCTTTAAATCGGCAGCTACACCATATAGGTTTTTGTGAGTATACATTTTTGTCTCTTCCTTCAGTACAAAATGTTTGCTGAATTCTCTGGATTATGAAAAAATTAAATCACCCCTCAGTCCAGATACTGCATCTTTATCCATGTATAGCGATACAGGGGAGATGGTACAATATATGTGGATACTTTGAGTAAGACAATATGTTGTGATTTTTAAAACTAAATTTAATTGTAGAAAAAACTGTCGCAGCATTCTAAACACTAACCTGTTTCATACATAACATGTCGTAACGTGTTATTACTAGATCTAGTTGATCCACTGGAACAAAAAGGTGAAAACAGCCACATACTACCAGTCATAATTTTACGACAATAATAATTATTATCATTAATCGTTCCATTCAAATCCTAAAAAAAGAGAAAAAAAAAGAAATCGATGTTTCTCTTCTGAATATCAATACAATATTGGGAAATAGTCTATCACTGTTGGGGCTCATTTTCCGCAAATGAACTGAACAGACTGTTGGACAGCTGGAAGCCATTTTCCCAGATGGACTGAGCAGACCACTTTTCCCAGCAATCCTAGCAGTGACCCACAACACACTCCTATTGGTCCATGACCACCCATGGTGACATCACGGACAAAGGGCTGGTGTGGTGGCGAATGGTGGTGCAGTTGGGACACATGGTACTAAAAATCCTACGCAGATTTTCTAACTCTTCCTTTTCTTGCTCAACCATGGACACATTTTGCTCCCCTCTTCGTGTACTGGACTTCCTTTAAAGCAAAGTGGGACTGAACCGGTTCATTTATGCTAATCTTGTGTCTGGGCAGATAAATAGGGAAAATAGAGTTTTAACGAGTTAGATCTCATTCATTGTTGGTTTAAAGTGTTTTTAAGCGCTGAACCTGTTGGCTCATTTAGCGTTGCCGCATGCATACGTTTGAGCTTTATTTGCTGTGTTTGAAACAGTTTTTTATCCTGAGTGGATCCCACTCTCTTTCTTTTTTTCCTTTCTCTCTTTTCCTCGCTCTTTCTTGCTCTCTGATCACATGGTTGGCAGACTCAGGCTAGGTCCGACGTGCTATAGCTGGTCTGTTAGCTGAAAGGGTAACTCCATTGTTCCTTTGTCTGTTAGTTAAAGCTGTGGCCTCCATTTAGCCGAAGCTAGTTTTATGGCCCTTTGTCTTCGGACACTCCATGTGCTGTTCTCCATCTTGGCACAGAACTACGTTTATGGCCCTTTGTCCCACAGGCTATCTTAGTTGAGCCCCCTGGAGTGAGAGCCACCTCCCTTTTTGAACACACCTCACCTCCCCTCCCCTGCAAAAGGGAGAGCTGTCTGTTTGTCCCTGATCCACTTTGTTTCATTTGTGTTTAATTTTCACATATCGTTGTTTTCTAAGATCTGTAGTAGTTATGCTTGCATGCTTTAGAATAGATAGGAATTATTGACAACGTGTTTTGGCTGTAAGGTTGATCCATTTTCTTAAAAAATTCCCCTTAGCTTAAAGAGAAGTGGTCTGTGTTTAAATGGTGTATGTGTACAATTATTGTTCAAAACGTGTGAATTTACACCTTCAAGAAGAGACTGGATGTCTGGTCTTCTTAAACAGAAGTGGTCCCCCCATTAATCAATATTAATTGATTAAACTTGAACCTCATCAATAATTATATTAATATTAAACTATTGTTAAATATTGATGCTTCTGTAAACTAGATACAAATTCGCTCACTCTGTGTCACAACAATCGCTATATATCAGTGTATTGATATTTTCTTACATCCCGATTAGCCATGAAGATGCAATAACGAGTCAATGAAGAAGCGAGTATTTGACAGGTGGTGCTGTCTCATTGTGTATTCTATCTTTAACATTAGCTTAGAGGGCTATTTTTGGGAGATATACAACTTTAAACAGCTTAACACTCCTAAGTAAAACCTGGAAAGATCATGCGTAGAAAAGCGAATCTTTTAGCTGCTTCCATTCATGACCACTATGTTTTACACAACCACTGGTTAATTTGCTAACATTATAAAGAAGAGAGTAATGGGCTTGTCAGAACTAGAGCAGTAATTACATCTATGCTTCCAAAAATGTCTTTTTAATTAAAGTTTCTTTTACATGTGGTTATTTGCAACCGTAGTGAATTGGATGTAGACTAGTCTCACCACAGAACACTTTTTATTTTCTGGGTAGATGGCCTTAGGTCTCCAATCTACTGCTCAGAATACTCTTGACTTCTTTCGGTTTACAATTGTTTAGACATTTTTTAATTTTGAACTTTACAATGAAGATAACTATCAAAAGTTACAGTGGAAGCATTCATGATTGAAAATAAAAAAATAGTAAAAGTGGGATTTTCCCTTATTTAATTATTTTCTTTAATGCTTTGCAATTCAAAGTTGGAATGTCCATCCGCTCATGCTGTAGTGATATTACTGTCTTCAGCTACAGTAGAGCTTCACTCATGTTACATCAGCCAATCTTTTCTAATGTGAGACACAAGCAGAAAGCATATCATCTTGTAAATTGTTGCCACCTGAGTGCTTTTGTCACAACATATAACATATTCTCACACCATCGATGGATTTTTTTGTTTGTCATAGAAAAAAAACCATGTACAAAAGTGTTTGAACTGTACTTGTTGCTGTTTTAGAAAAAGGAAGAGCTCGGAGTAATCCATTACCATAATGATAAATATACAGGTTTGCTTCAAAAATAGATGCAGCCAATTTTACCTGGCAGAAGTTTCAGTGGACTTGACTGCTACCTTCCGAGTATATGCAGAAGCCCAGGAGCTGACAAAGATGTGAATGTGAATGAGACAGGAAAACATGAAAGCATTCTGTTGCCTATGTAATGACGTGGAGTGTGAATATAAATATAACTGAAAAGTATGCCAGCCTGACTGAATTATTCCCCCATACACACTAACACGCAAGCATACCTAAAGCATTGAAAAAAAAATATTGTGATGAAGATTAATTAATTTGCAACTAACACTATAATACGTCTTGCGATACTGTTTATTTCAATTTTTTTATTTGATAACTAAAAAATGTAATAAAATCTAGTAATATTTAAAATGCATTGCTCAAGTTATCAATATCAACAAAATCACCAAATGTGATTGGTCAAGCAGTCCATTTAGATGGAAACTCTGACCATGAAGCACCTGTCAAAAAAAACCCCCAAAAAATGTGACTTGGAGTGTAAACTGTGTCTATTGAGAGGCATTCTTCTGGGTTCTACAGTAGTAAGAACCTTGAGAAAGTTTGGGGAAGTTTAAGAACTTATTTTCTGATTCATGGCCATGTTCACTTCAGCAGCCTCCACTCCTGTCTCATTCCCTTCTTATCACAGACAGGCACAGACCTCTTTAGTACTGGTGCTCTATAAAAGTTATTTATTTACCAGTGTGGCTTATCCAGTTCTATATGCTCTGTTAAGGCTAACTTAAAGAAACGTGACAAACTATTATTTCCCAGAAAATCCACTAAAATTTGTTGAATGTTTCAATAGGTTTCCATCCCTCATTGCAGTTGAGCCATGTGCGTCACAGTCTCAGCATACATACCTTCACAATCGTCACAAAAAAACCCTTCTAAAATTGTTTCCTTAACACTTGAAGCTAAGAATCACATTTAACACCCGTGAGCAGCTTCATTAATTGGCAGGTTTATTAATGTTTTTTCTTCCCCTCTGCAAAAACACATAGGTTCAGATAATTGTATACATTTGTTTGATTTTAGAGAGGTTTACAATTTTACTAAATTATTGAAAAACAGAGATATGTGAAGTCAAAATATCTCTATTCATTGCTTTTGGTTATGTTAATTTTTAACTATCACAAATGATGGGGGTTTAAGTATGAATTTATTCACTGGGCAGAGGAGAGAAAGTGACATTTGGTTCTTTTTAGTGCACCAAAATTCTTTGTAAATTGTATGTCTGCAGCACTACAATGGGTATTTTGTCAGAGCCTTCATGAAAGATAGGTGAATTTCTTTAAAAATCTTTCTTGATAGTCCCATTACGTTAAAGAAGTAGAGAAAAGTAAGGCTGGTTTTGTAAAAATAAGGGGGAAGCCAGAGCAATGCAAGACAGAGTCAGGTTAGGTTGTTGATCTTGTATCAGTGTTCTGAAAAATGGAGGCCTTTCATGTTTTGAATTGTTAAAACACAGAGACAGCACTTTCGCTGTTGTGCTGAGTAATGTATTTACTATTTCTCTGTGTGTGACACACTGCTCGGACTGAGGGAGACAGATGGAAGGGTTCAGATTCAGGCAGAAAACCTGAAACTTCAAATAGCTGCACAAGGGACAGGAGCACAGCAGATGATGGTAAGGCTTTTCAGACAGTCCCCAGCTCAACATTTGCACATGTTTTCTTCTTCTCTGTATTGTCCCCTCCCAACACTGAAATAAAATTTCTTCCCATGGACAAGATACCTGCCCCATACAAAGTGAGACAAATGTCAACTCCCCCAAACAGAACATGTGTTTCCCTAAAAAAAAACTGTTCCAATTATCTGTGAAGCCTACATAGTTTGCTATTCACCAAAGGTGCTTAAAGTTGACATGTGTCTTAGGTTATTATCCATGGTCAGATGTTATGTTGTTCAATTTTAGGAAAACCCTGCAGTTTTTAGTGTTAATATGGCAAAAAAAATGCAACAGACTGTACATTTGAAAAATCTGTAAACACACTGATTAGCTGTCATAAAAAAGCACAATACGTTTATCCTGAATGGGTATACGCAATGTTTACGTAATCTGTTGCTGGCCACTTGGCCAATGACAGATTAAACTGACACATCAAGCAAAAACTATGCTTATTTCTGTCATAAAAAAATGAATCATCAAAACTTCTAGATATCGGAACCTTTGCGATTGCATTCCTTAGTATACTACATGCAGTCTCTCTGACATTTGTCCTGTTTTTAAAATAAAATAGATGATTCTGTTTTAGACTATGATTATTTGAATACATATCAAATGTATATTGTTCTTCCTATAAAACTGACTTATGTGAAGTCCAGCTAAGTCTTTAGACATGTTGTGTGTAGCACTTACTACACTACACTGATTCAGAAATGCTTGAATCCCTAGTAATTTGCTTCAGGAATTTAGTTAAACTCCCACATGAAGAAATATCTCTTCCCAGGTATGAAGTTATTCCGCTTTCAATAGAAATGCATTCCTCTGAGTAATTGAAAACTTCAAGCAGCAATTTTCGAAAGTCTCTAATTTACATCTACTACTCCTTTTAAGCCAAGAAATCCAGCAAATAGAAAAGTTTTACTAGGAGATGGATTGTAACCAATTTAAAAACTTCTCCATAAATTTTGCTTTGTGAGGTGATGTAAATTATTCTTATTATGTTTTTTGTTCCTTGTTATACATAATTTTGGATAGTAAAAACTGAAATATCTAATTACAGAGCATATGTAAGATATGTTTTGATATAGGTTTTAAATAAATTATGTCCTGCAGTGATGGCACAGAGTTCAGTTACAGCTGTCACACATGTGTGAGACATGTCAAACACCATATACTGACCGCCTTGGATCATGCATTAGAAATAGAAACTGTTTTGCTTGGACAAATGGTAGCCCTCAAAGGTTTATTCAATATTATACAGTCCTTTATTGTAATATAGCATTAACAGCACATGGTTCATGTTAAGGCGCAGGTATGCCGTAAAACCTTTTGAGAAATAGACTTGATTTCAAAGTTTGAGGTTGTATGTACAATGGAATGGCAGCGTTTAGGGACCACAAGCGTTAGTGAACAGCTAATATCAGCAAATAGAGGACCCCTCTAAAAACAACTATAACTGTAGTGATGTGTCGATCGCGAACGAAACGGCTCTCAGAGCCGGCTCTTTGAAGTGACCGATCCTTGTCAGGAGCAGAACCTAACCGCTTTTTTTTTACTCTGTTCAAGCTGTACGTGGTTGGTCAACTCCACAATGTGTGTTGAGCAGTGTCTGTGTGACTGCACGGAGCAGGAGGGGGCGGGAGAAGGAGGGGGATTGGAGAGAGAGGGAGGGGTGTACAGACACAGATAACGCCACAAACACAAAGAGAAACGGGAGGGAGAGGAGAAAAAAACCTGCCGACAGACGAAATGTGCAGAAAAGTGAGAAAATGAGTGACAGCAGGTGGATGCATTTCAATTATATAGATTATTTAGAAGGCAGAGTGCAACATATGCAAAGTTAAATTATCATATGTCTACATTATCTTAGGTTTTCTATGTTGTTTCACTATAAATATATATATAGTATATTCAATTCAATTCAATTCAAAAATACTTTATTGATCCCAGAGGGAAATTAAGTGTTGGTATAGCTCATATAATCAATTCTTTAAGGAGTTGTTGTAGATAATGATGGCTGTGGGCAGGAAGGATTTCCTGTAGCGGTCTGTATTGCAGCGAAACTGAAGAAGCCTCCGACTGAAGATGCTCTGTTGTTGTGTGACTGTCTCATGAAGAGGATGCTCAGGGTTGTCCATAATTTTTTTGATTTTATGAAGAATCCTTCTTTGCATTATCATCTCCAGATTTTCCACAGTTGTCCCAAGAACAGAACCAGCCTTCTTTATCAGGTTGTTGAGCCTTTTTAAATCCCTGGCTCTGATGCTGCTACCCCAACAGATGACGGCTGAAGAGATTACACTCTCCACAACAGACTTGTAGAAGATCTGCAGCATCTTGCTGCAAACCTTGAAGGACCTAAGCTTCCTCAAGAAGTACAGTCTGCTCTGTCCCTTCTTGTAGACGGCTTCACTGTTGCGCCTCCAGTCCAGTCTGTTGTCAAAGTGAACTCCGAGGTATTTATACTCCTCAACCACCTCCACTTCTTCTCCCATGATGGAAACAGTGTTTGACTTATCCCTGTTTCTTCTGAAATCTACAATCATCTCCTTTGTTTTGTTCACATTCAAGGTGAGACGATTGTTTCCACACCATGTCACAAAGCGGTCCACCAACTCTCTGTATTCAGCTTCTTGTCCATCTCTGATACACCCTACAATTGCAGAGTCATCTGAGTATTTCTGCAGATGACAGGTCTCTGATTTGTACTGGAAGTCTGAGGTGTACAGAGTAAAAGGGAATGGTGAGAGTACGGTCCCCTGTGGTGCTCCTGTGCTGCTGACCACCTGGTTTGACACACAATTCTTCAGTCTCACAAATTGTGGTCTGTTGGTCAGGTAGTCATTGATCCAGGCGATTGTTGAGGGCTCCACCTGTGTCTTCAGGAGTTTCTGACAAAGCAAATCAGGCTGAATTGTGTTAAATGCACTAGAGAAATCAAAGAACATGATCCTCACAGTGCTGCCTGCTTTGTCCAGATGACAGTGGGTTGGTTGAAGTAGGTGGATGATGGCATCTTCAACTCCAACTCCACAGCGATAAGCAAACTGCAGTGGGTCCTGATACGTTCTTGTTTGCTTACTCAGGGGTGCCAACAGGAGTCTCTCCAGGACCTTCATGATGTGGGATGTCAGGGCAACGGGTCTATAGTCATTGATGACTGATGGGTGAGTTCTTTTGGGTACTGGAACAAGGCAGGATGTCTTCCACAACACTGGGACCTTCTCCTGAGTTAAGCTAAGGTTGAAGAGGTGCTGCAGAATCCCACAGAGCTGCTCTGCACAGGCCTTCAGGACTCTGGGGGTGACACCATCTGGACCTGCAGCCTTGTTCCGGTTCAGTTTCTCCAGCTGCCTCTTCACCTGACTTTTGGAGACAGACAAGTGGGAGGGGGAGGCAAAGGGGGTAGCAGCATTTCCTGACTTGGTTGAAGTCAAACTTGTGGAATTAGAAGAGTCCATGGCTGAGGTGAAGGATAAAACATCCGAGGTCTGACAGGAAAGCTGTGAGTCAGAGGATAGTGGGATGTCTGTTTGGCTGGGAACAGGAGAGGGGGATGCTGAGCTAGTTCCTGAACTGAACCTGTTGAAGAATGTGTTCAGTTCATTGGCTCTGTCCAGACTTCCATCTATCCAATCCTTCCTGTCCTTAAAACCTGTGATCTTTCTCATTCCTGACCAGACATCTCTGATATTGTTCCTCTGTAGTTTGTTCTCCAGCTTCTTCCTGTATGCCTCCTTGCTGTCTCTGATCTTGACCTTAAGTTGCTTCTGTATACTCCTCAGTAATTCCCTGTCTCCCTCCCTGAAGGCTCTTTTTTTCTTGTTTAGCAGTTCCTTCAGGTCACTGGTGATCCAGGGTTTGTTATTAGGGAAGCATCTCACTGTTCTGGTGGGGATGATGTTGTCCACACAGAAGTTTATATAGTCAGTCACACACTCAGTCATGTCATTGATGTCCTCTCCATGTGCTTGGCAAAGAGTCATCCAGTCTGTGGTTGCAAAACAATCCTGCAGGGCTTCTTCAGCTTCCTGTGACCATTTTCTCACAGTTCGTTTTGTCACAGGTTGCCTCTGAACAAGTGGTTTATATTCTGAACAGAGAAAAACAAGATTGTGATCTGATTGTCCCAGAGGAGGTCTTGGTTTGGACGTGTATGAATCTTTTACATTTGCATAAAACAAATCCAAGGTCCTGTTTTCTCTTGTAGAGCAGCTGACAAATTGTTGAAATGTTGGAAGTGTAGTAGAGAGCGAGGCATGATTAAAATCACCAGATATTGCCACAAATGCATTGGGTTGCTGTGTCTGTAGCTTAGCAACAATGGAACTGATGACATCACATGCATTGTCGGCAACGGCTGAAGGTGGAATGTAAACAACTGCCAAAATTACACTGGTGAACTCTCTTGGCAAATAATATGGACGAAAACTCACTGCCAAGAGTTCGAGATCTGGGCTGCAGAGACGACACTTCACAGTAACATGTCCTGGATGACACCATCTGTTGTTGACAAGCACTGCTACTCCACCACCTTTCCTTTTTCTGCTCGTCTTCAGATCTCTGTCTGCTCGTACAGTCAGGAAGCCTGGCAGACAGACGTTGGAGTCGGGGATATGATCCAGCAGCCACGTCTCCGTAAAACACATAACACTGCATTCACGGTACTCTGGCTGAGTCCTTGTAAGGGCTTGGAGTTCATCCATCTTGTTAGCCAGTGATCTTACGTTACCCATTATGATCGATGGAAGAGATGGCTTGAACTTCCTCTTTCTCTGTCTCCTTTTCGCTCCTGCTCTGCATCCACGTCTCCTCCTTATCAACTCATCGGGGATTTGTGGTTTAAGTTGAGGTATTATTTCAGCTTTTGCGATGTTAATCAGCTGCTCCCGGCTGTAAACCACATTGTTGCCATGGTTACGCATCATAACAAATTGTCAAAAAGGGAATAATTTACAGCAAAAATCCTTCCAGCTTCACAGCACCAAAAACTAGAAAGTATACAGGTCAAAAAAATGCAATCTTCTTTAAGAAAAAAGAGGAACCAATGTACAAAAAAACAAAACTTAATATGTAGCCAACAGAGCCACTCCAACATGCAGCCACCCAGAGCAGCGCAATTCTAGAATAGAATTATATATATATTTATACTGTAGATGGTAGCCCAAGTTAGGTGTGTCCTAAAGTACACCTGATTATCTCAGGTTACTGTCTCCAACTTCATTTAAATACATCTGCCTTACCTAAAAAAAAGGTTAAATAAAAATCTGACTTTGGTTTGCAGGTTAAAATTTTGTTTGCCTAAACTACTATGGCATTTTTGAAATTGGAGTTGTCTTAAGGTCCACTCTGGTGGACGACCTCCGGACCTTTTGCGCCTGTGTGAATACAACCCATCAAACTCTGGTGCAGACCAAACAAGCAAACTGAGACCCAGCTGAAGAGGTGGTCTCGGATTGGTTCTAAATGAACCCTGGTGCGGAGAAAATCGAGTGTCAAAGCGGCCAAACTTTATCCCACCCAGGAAACAAAATCGAGCCGCTTCGGCCGGGGAAGGAGCTGGAGATGGACCGCTCTGCGTACCGCATTTACTACGAGTGCCAAGCAGGTGTTCCCTGTCTGAGCTTCGACGTGGTGAAGGATGGAAATGGAGACGGCAGGCAGCAGTTCCCCCTGTCCATGCTGCTGTGTGCGGATACACAGGCTGAAACTGCTCTGAAGAACAGGCTTCTGGTGATGCGCATGCACAACCTTCATGGAACAGAAAAGGAAAACCAAGAGGAGTAACTGTTCAGCTTCTCAGGACACATGACTGAAGGCTTCGCAGTTGATTGGTCCCCTATAGTCCCAGGTAGTCTCGTCTGGGCGACTGCAGGACGAATATCCACAGGAGGGTGGAGCCTCATGGCAGATTGACCAGAGACCATTCAGCTCCCACAGCAAGTCATTGGAGGATCTGCAGTGGTCTCTCACTGAAGCCACAGTTTTTGCATCTTGCTCTGTTGATCAGTCTATCCGTATCTGGGATATCTGTGCCCCGCCCAACTCAATGCTCTCAGCTGATGAAGCTCATTCATCGGACATCAACGTAATCAGCTGGAATAGGAGTGAGCTTTTCCTGCTTTCAGGAAGGGATGGACTCCTGAAGGTGTGGGACCTGCAGCAGTTTAAGACGGGTCGTCCCCTGGCCAACTTCAAGCAGCACTGCGGCCCCGTCACGTCCGTGGAGTGGAGCCCCATGGACTCCAGCATGTTCGCTGCCTCTGGGGCGGATGACGTAGTCAGCCAGTGAGACCTCTCCGTGGAATCGTGCGACGTGGGCGCCAGGGTGAAGGCAGTAAAGGACCTGCCCCGACAGCTGCTGTTCCTGCACCAGGGTCAGTCGGAGATCAAGGATATCCACTGGCACCCGCAGATGCCAGTGAAAATCCTGTCAATCAATTTTTATCTTTCAATTTTTAAAATAACATTCAGTGGTTGATTTTCATTCATTTTATTTTATATTAAATCCGAACAAACTGATCAGAGAATCCACATCGTACCATCACACATCGATCGATTAATAAGCTACGTGTATTATGAACATTTCACCTACTGTGGCCTGTCACTCTGCATGGAGCTGAACTGTGCTCCACCTGTGCATAATGGAGGCTGAAGTGCCACTTTCTGGTCTTCCCAAAAAGAATATCTCAGGTTTACAAATTCTACTAAATTCAGCAGCAAGTGTACTGACGAAGACCAGGAGGTGGGAGCACATTACACCAGTCTTTATTTCACTACACAGGCTCCTCGTATATTTTTGGATCAATTTTAAGGTTCTTTAATAATTTTTAAGTGTCTTAATGGTCTTGGGCCTTCTTATCTTTCAGAACTACTTTTACCATATGAACCTTCGCGGTCTCTGCGCTCCTCTGGCAGCAGTCTCCTTGTCATCCCTAAAGTCAGGACTCACACTTATGGCGAAGCGTCTTTCCAGTTATATGGCCCTCACCTCTGGAACAGGCTGCCGGAGGACCTCAGGGCCGCAGAGAACGTTCATGTTTTTAGGAGCAGGCTCAAGACTCACTTTTTTAGTCTTGCTTTTAACTGATTATTGCTTGATTATGTTTTCAGTGTTTTACTGTGATAAATGATATGATATATATCCCCTGTTATTTTTATACTTTAACCTGTTAATTTAATCTTGATGCCAGTGTTTCCTCTATGGGAGCCCTCTGCCTCGGGAGCAGTGGTAAGCTGCCAGAATGCTCTCCAGGTAGCACTTGGGTGGAGGTGGGGGTCTCGGTCTTCCCTCCTCTGGGTGCCCTGTGGGTGCTCGGCTGCTGTGGTTGATCTGCAGCTGCCGGCGCTGATGGCTCCCTTGATGGCGTTTTCTTACTTGACTCATCTGCACTAATCCCAATGTCCTTTTTATGTCCTATTTATTGTTGTTCTTAAGTGTTTGTGTGCATGGGAGCTGGGTTGGGGGGAGGGGGGTAGAACTGATCATGCTTTTAAATCTGTGGGTGAGGGATAGGAATATTGTTTATGTGGGGTCATTTTAATCTGTAAAGCATTTTGAGTTGTAACTCTTGTATGAAAAGCGCTTTATAAATGACTTCAGCCATAAATTTTGAAATCAGGGAACATTTCTCCAATTGAAGAGTTCAGAATACGCAAAACTCTCAGAACAAGGGGCTTTTGTGTTTGCTTCAGTGGGAGAAAATCCCACTGGATCGGCTCTTTTTGCATCAGTAGTTAAACTGCATTGATTTGTCACCGCCAGTCTGTGTCTGGTGTTGAGCCACCTGTGCTGCCACAGATACGCTCAAAAGCCTCCCTCAACATGCTGTCAGCTTGCGAATAGCGAGATGCATTGTGTACGGTGTCGAGGTCTAAGATGATGTCAAATGCTCTCATGGAATCTTTTTTGTTTGATTTAGTCAACTGTACTCGGTGGAAATGCGCAGAAATTTTCAACATTACACACAAAGTGGTCAGGGGTATGTTACTAATCTTGTCAAAATGACTGACACCCTTCAGATTTTGTCCATCACAGTTTAAGAAAATGGCCAGATACAATAAATATTGGGTTAAAGCGCCCCCTGTGTACTAACCATAATGCCAAAAAGACGATAATAACAGCACTCCCCATTGTCTATGTGGAGCTATGTTCACATGGCTTCCTGGTTTTATCCTGCTTACACTTTAACCGTCCAATGATTAAAAGACCTTAGCACATCTGTCTTTTTGTTGAGAAACTCCTGTTGCATTTATTTGCAGGATGAATAGGTACTGCAGCAAAAAAAAGAAAAAGAAAAAAGAATTTGGTCCAGACCAAAGGAAGTGAACTAACAGACCTTCCTGGTGTGAATACTCCCTAACTGTCAGCTTGGGCCTCCAGGTCCAGCTACTCTGGATTTACATAAAATGAAGATGCTATGAAAGCTACAGTATGTACTAGAGGGAATATATATACTTTTTTTTCATTTCTTTGCAATATGCATTGGAATTACCACTGTGTTAATAGGTAAAATATCCAGTTACAGATTTTTGTAAATTTGTTAAAATTACAAGAATTTAATGAAAGATGAGTCATTGAATTTCTTTAAGCCATCATGGTGGAAGATTAGACTTCACTAAATTGTGTTTGCTTATCGAGTGGATTTCTCCTGCTGGCGTTTCCTCGGGAGTGGTGTGCTCCTTTATATTCGCACAACAGTGTTCAAGCATATTGATTTACAGGCAGGGGGTTGAGATTTCATTGTAATATATTATCACGCGATGTATTAACACCCTACAAGGAATCTGCAGCTACTGTATTGTACTGCAGATTATCCCTAGCTTTTAAAAGTCTCATTACGTATGATTTGAATTCTGACTTTAACACTTGAAGAATGTGAAAACGTGTCAGTCTTGCAACATTGTGCTAAAAGGCTCTAAACATAATGTAAAAAATAACAAATAAAGATTATTTTGACAGACTTGGATGTCATGGTGAGAAGCAGGAGATTGCAGGGGGTGATTATTGGTGATTTTCAGGAAGTGTGACATCCCATGGGAGCGAACCGTTGAGGTGATGCGTGACCTCAGTCCCAGAGGAAAATCTTTGGCACAGATAGAATCTGGGGTGGATGAAAAAGGTGACAGCTCTGCCTGACCCTTTTCTCACTCAGACATCATTCCTCCCTGTCCGTTGATCGGGGGCAACGGACAGGAAGTGTTCTGCTCTGTAGTTGTGGTGACATGTTGGAGCTACAGTGGTCTACAGGGAAGGAGCAGTGTTAGGATATAAGAATAGAGAACTACAGTGCCTTGGAGGATTATTACCCCTTGAACTTTCCCATATTTAATCACATTAAAACCACAAAATTCAAAGCTGTTTAATGTGATAGTGCAACAAAAATAGTTCGTTCCTCTGTTTGTGAAGCAAAAGCAAACATTGGACCAAAAAAGAATATCAGAAAGGTTTGGCATGAAAAAGTATTAACCCAACCTGTGCCTTCTGTTGCTGCAATTATGGCTAAAGGTGTTTTTTTGGGGGTATATCTCTACTAGCTTAGTAAACCTGAAAAATTTTGTTTTTGCCTATCTCTCCTTCCAAAATAGCTCAAACTTAGTCAGGTTGGATGGCGAACATCTCCAAACAGCAGTTTTTAAATTTTGCCACAGCTCCCTTAACTTGATTCAGGTCTTGTCTTTGATTTGACCATTCTAACACATTAACATACTTCAATCTAAGCCATTCACTTGTAGCTCTGGTTGTATGTTTAAGGTTCATTATCCTGTTGGAAGGTGAATCTCCACCTCAGTCTCAAGTCTTTTACAGCCTCTAACAGCTTTTCTTCCAGTATTGCCCTAGATTTAGCGCTATCCATCTTCCCAATAACCCTGGTGAAGAAAAACATTCTCACTGCTTGATAAAGCCACCCACTCAGGTATTTTGTGTTCAGACCCTGTCATGCGCTGTTAGTTTTCTCTCTACAGATTTGTGACGACGCCTGTCTTTCCCTAACAGGCAGTCCAGGTATTTGGTTTGGTTTTTGCTTTAGTTGCTCTACCTGTTTGAGTTTTGGGTTTACATACAGGTCCTTCTCAAAAAATTAGCATATTGTGATAAAGTTCATTCTTTTCCATAATGTAATGATAAAAATTAAACTTCCATATATTTTAGATTCATTCCACACCAACTGAAATATTTCAGGTCATTTATTGTTTTACAACGGATGATTTTGGCATACAGCTCATGAAAACCCAAAATTCCTATCTCAAAAAATTAGCACATCATGAAAAGGTTCTCTAAACGAGCTATTAACCTAATCATCTGAATCAACTCATTAACTCTAAACACCTGCAAAAGATTCCTGAGGCTTTTAAAAACTCCCAGCCTGGTTCATTACTCAAAAGCGCAATCATGGGTAAGACTGCAGACCTGACTGCTGCCCAGAAGGCCATCATTGACACCCTCAAGCAAGAGGGCAAGACACAGAAAGAAATTTCTGAATGAATAGGCTGTTCCCAGAGTGCTGTATCAAGGCACCTCAGTGGGAAGTCTGTGGGAAGGAAAACGTGTGGCAGAAAAGGCTGCACAATGAGAAGAGGTGACCGGACCCTAAGGAAGATTGTGGAGAAGGACTGATTCCAGACCTTGGGGGACCTGCGGAAGCAGTGGACTGAGTCTGGAGTAGAAACATCCAGAGCCACCGTGCACAGGCGTGTGCAGGAAATGGGCTACAAGCCACTTTTGAACCAGAAACAGCGGCAGAAGCGCCTGACCTGGACTATAGAGAAGCAGCACTGGACTGTTGCTCAGTGGTCCAAAGTACCTTTTTCGGATGAAAGCAAATTTTGCAAGTCATTCGGAAATCAAGGTGCCAGAGTCTGGAGGAAGACTGGGGAGAAGGAAATGCCAAAATGACTGAAGTCCAGTGTCAAGTACCCACAGTCAGTGATGGTCTGGGGTGCCATGTCAGCTGCTGGTGTTGGTCCACTGTGTTTTATCAAGGGCAGGGTCAATGCAGCTAGCTTTCAGGAGATTTTGGAGCACTTCATGCTTCCATCTGCTGAAAAGCTTTATGGAGATGAAGATTTCATTTTTCAGCACGACCTGGCACCTGCTCACAGTGCCAAAACCACTGGTAAATGGTTTACTGACCATGGTATTACTGTGCTCAATTGGCCTGCCAACTCTCCTGACCTGAACCCCAGAGAGAATCTGTGGGATATTGTGAAGAGGAAGTTGAGAGACGCAAGACCCAACACTCTGGATGAGCTTCAGTCCGCTATCGAAGCATCCTGGGCCTCCATAACACCTCAGCAGTGCCACAGACTGATTGCCTCGATGCCACGCCGCATTGAAGCAGTCATTTCTGCAAAAGGATTCCCAACCAAGTATTGAGTGCATAACTGAACATAATTATTTGAAGGTTGACTTTTTTTATAATAAAAACACTTTTCTTTTATTGGTCGGATGAAATATGCTAATTCTTTGAGATAGGAATTTTGGGTTTTCATGAGCTGTATGCCAAAATCATCAGTTTTAAAACAATAAAAGACCTGAAATATTTCAGTTGGTGTGCAATGAATCTAAAATATATGAAAGTTTAATTTTTATCATTACATTATTGAAAAGAATGAACTTTATCACAATATGCTAGTTTTTTGAGAAGGACCTGTACAATATAACTGATTTACTAATACTCAAATGCCATACTTTATTTTTTCATATTTTGCTGTAATTTATTTTTGAAATCAGTGTGTCTCCTCTATTTGTCATGCCTTCATGAGCTGGGTAGTGACACATAATTTTGCATGTAGTTCATTATGTTATTTATTTTGGTTTCTCCAACCCAAAGCAACTTCTTCCACACGTTCGGTGTCAGGGCGACCTTTGCTCAGGTGGTTTGAGTTCGTCTCGTAACTTGTCTAAACCTCTGCTCCGTCAGTCTCGGTCATTGTGTCCTTGAGCAACACACTTAAGGCTTTGCTGTCAAGGATTATGGTGTGATGTATAGACCAAAACGCAGACACCGGTAGGCGGTGAAGGATATTTTTTTAAATAGTGGTGCTGGTGGAGGAGGTGATGAGGACAATGGCAGGAGACAAAGAGACATCTACTATCACACACAATGATACAGCCCTAAGTGGAGGGAAGTGACGGGTTATTAAGGCAGAAGGTAAGGAGGATCAGGTGTAGTTGATCAGAAGACACAAGTGAGGACGATGATTAGGAGGGGGAGATTAGGGCAGCAAGACATTTGCCTACCGATGGTGGTTAGAAAGTCTAGGTTCACCGCTTGTATGGCAGTCTCGCTTTTGCTACAGGGCAGCTGTGGCTACAATGTAGCTTACCACCACTAGCTTGTGAATGTGTACCTGAATGGGATGACTGAATGTAGTGTAAAGCACTTTGTAGTACTCTGACTGAAAAAGCGTTATACAAATGCAGACCATTTACTTACATGGCCCACGGCAAACTTTAAAAATGACTTATAAGGACTTTATTTCAACAATGGATGTCTTCCTGTCATACAAAAGGCAATGTTTTGAACTGCAAACTGCTGCAGCTCTTCCACAGTTACCATTGGCCTATTCACTAGAAAATCATGTTTTTCCCTCCACTTCACAAATATGAACTACTTTGTTGCCATTATGTGATAAAGTGTGAAAAAAAGTGTTAATACTTTTGCAAGTTACTGTAGTGCTTCTTTTTTTGCTTTGTGAACTGATATAATTCGCTTTTCAAATTCTTAAATAGGTGCAATAATACATATTTATAATATATATATATATTTATAATATATATATATATATATATATATATATATATATATATAATATATATATATATATATATATATATATAAACACATTTTTTAAATATTTTTTTTACTTCTATATAATGTCCTATGAACTAAAGTTTAATCTCACCTTTAATGAAATGCAAAATCTTTGTCTCCCCGATGATGATGCATTCCATTACCCAGTAATTCAGCCCCTCCACCTATTCCTCCTACATTGGAGAAAAACATGCAGAATTAAAATAACATCTTTGCTTCTCACTTCGGTCCAAATCTCCCTAATCTCATGCCGATTTGTTTTGCCATGTCCTTAAGTGCACCATTTACCTGAGCTTGGGCAATCCTTCTTCCCAGTACATCGCTCCCACATTTCGACCATCCCTCTGAGCCAAATTACTTCTGTGCACTAATCTCACACTGCTGTAAACTCACTGCCAGGCAAGCCCTTTTCTATTGGCAGCTGAACAAACTTGAGGCCGTTAAATCAAATTAGAGCATTTTAACAATGCCCTACGACCCTACGGCTCTTTGGTGAACTCAGCATTAACTCATGGTTGCTCTAAGTGTATTAACCACTTCTACACATGCACATTTGTATGACGTTAAAAGGTTAATCAGCATAGCTCCTCATTTTTCATCACTCTGCAATATGCCCTTCCTAAAGTTACATCAGTAAAAGACAGAAAATGTACTAAGGTTTCCATAAAGCTCAAGTAAATTGCTGTATTAGTCAACATTATAAAGACGGGTTCTTTTAAACCAAAGTGAAAAAGAGCCAATCTATCATATTTTCTTATTGTAGATATTTTTTGTATCTGGATTTTTTTTTTGTGCATGGACACTTAATCTAAATGCCTTTCTCCACCATAATTTCCCCTCAGCAGAGGGGAGAGAGCTCAACTATAGGCTGACTATATCAATATCTTCAGCAAACTGGCAATCAGAGGCTGCCAGGGGGAATCCAGTTGCTAGGGGATTTGTTGAGCATGGCTTTCGGAGCCGCTGAAACAAGTGTTTTTTTTGTACCATAACTACTGTTACTGTTAGCTCATGCATATTCATAATTAGTTTCAAAATACACAAAATGTGTTGTTTTACATTTTTGCTGAAAGCTGTTGAGTGAATATAATCACACTGGCAAAATTGCTGAAAATCTTCAATACCAGATAACAAGCTCTTTAACTGGGGAGGTATCCTATTCATTGACTGCTGAGAAAATTGAATTCCTTCACATTACTCATGATATTGGCAAATTTGATATGAGCTAAATAGCTACAATTTAAACCACCGACCTCCTGTTGTGTGGATCCATCTTGTATTGACAAGATACTTTAGCTTTGACCTTTCAAGGCCAGAGCTCCCGAAAACCTCTCAAAGTGTCCTGTGTTGTCAGATAGCAAACTTGTTTACAGATGCAATGGGAAGCATTGAGCTGAATGCAGAATGTTTGGGCAAGTTCCCATCCTCTGTGTCTGATCTGGAAACACCAGTTTTCTGTGATCTGGATTATCTTTTATTTATTGGAGCTGTGATACAAAAGGTTAATACTTCAGGAACTTTTCTTGATTCAAAATATCAGTTTTATTTTGTTAATAAGACTTAAAAAAAACTACTCAAAACTCTAATCTTTTCTTATTCTCATTCACACAACTTTCAATGGAACCTGGAAACTAATATGGTTTAAGGCAATGTGTTTATAAATAAATTGACTAGTTTTTTTTAGCTATTTATCTTTTTGTGCCATATTTAAGGCAATATCCCACAAGATTGCATTGCAGGACATTGCAGCTAGTGTTACTTGAATAATCTGGTGGATTGTATCAAATCAGGGTTTATACTTTGAAAGCAGAATTTATTTATTACAGCCACATGGGATATGTTACCTCCACCATTGACATGAAGGCTTTGTAAATGTTAAACAAGTTTCAGTCAGACTGAAAGTCAGTCAAAGTCACATAACATATTGTTTACTCTATAAAACAAAATATCACTGTTTTTAAACAGCTGTAAATTAAGTGTCACCTTTTGTGCATGTGACCGATATGTCATGGAAGGGGAAAAAAGTGAAGCGAGGTACATATGGAATAGGATAGCTGTCAAAAAGGTGTGTGCATGATTTTAACATTCGTATTTGTATTCATTTGTCAATAAAAGTCTTGTACACAAAACTCTGCTGTCATATACGTGAGTCTGAGAAATTATGTGGATTAGGATTGTTTTCGTGTGAGAATGAATCTAAAAGCTGTGAGTGCAAAGTCTTGTAAATACAACACTCATTTTCTAGACAACGAAGTCTTCTCTTCTCTGTGGACACGAATTCAAGTTTGTGGGTACGAGTTGAAAAGTGTTGAAATTACGTCACATGGGGGAGTAATCAATCCACCAGTAGGTGGCGGTAATGCACACTTACGTTGATTGCCAACCGCCATACCCTCACAACATTTTCTCTGAGAATTGAAACTAAGAGAACTGAAGAAAAGTGCTGCTCATTAAAAATGAACAACTAACCTCCGAGAGCCCCTCCAAAGACGTGTGATTTATGCCATTTTAGAGAAGCTATTTGCCATGCATTGGCTCTTCTTACATCTTTACTTTCACCCGTCTTTGTCTGTGCTCATGTCTCCACAGCCCTATGATTCACACAGTTACATTAACATAACTGGCGAATTGAGGACATTTATTGTGAATGTAATATGCAATATGTAAGATATATCTATATATACAGTACTCACATCATTTACATCTTCACAGGTGCATTGTCCAATGTTTTTGTGCCCAGTGCCTTTGCAATACATTTTAGGCTTGCTGGTCATCTACATGAGTCATCCACTGACATCATGCACAACAAGCGAGATTAAGTAGAGGGTGCACATTTAAGGACAAAAAGAAGTAATAGATCATTTGCTTTTTTTACCTTTAGAGGAGACTCAATAAAGGAATTGAAAGCTTTTAAAGCAGTCTGCCTTAGAGGCGTAGTATGTGCTGATATCTCTGTATGGGCTCGAATTTCATTGAAATGCAATTACCTCAAATCATTTGTTAGAGCACTTGCAGTCCGTTCAGTTCTGCTTGTGGGCTCAGGTTACAACACTTGAACCCTCATCTTACCTAACTCATTTTCATCCATCCATCCATCCATCCATCCACTTTTACAAACAATCTCCTGTCTTGACCACATACGTTATTTAAATCGGATTAATAATTTTTAAAATTAAAAAAATATATATTTTAAAAGTAGTTTTGCAATAATTTTTTTTACTTCAAATGTATGTTTTTATACAATAAATATTCATAAAACAAAAACAGATACATTAAATATAGAAAATATAGCACAAACTGATCCATAATAAAAAACAATTTCTATACATATACATTTTCATGTAAACCAACTGTATAAGTACAAACCTGCTTTTGCAATATTATATAAATATTTAAAAAAAAGTGACAAGTCTGTTTATAAAACTGCATAAAAAATAATTTTGTGATCAAGTTCATGTTCTTAGACATTAATATGGTGCTTCTATTTGCCAGCTTGGGTGCACTCAATTAGTTTGCGGTTCAGGTTGAAAGTACAGAGACTCTCCTTGTACACATTGGCACCTGTGACTTTAACATTAGGCAGACATTCTTTATTTTATTAGCTGTGATTCATCATTCTTTGTGAGAGTTTAAATGTCAGAAGAAAGTAAGATGTTGTTGCCTTCCTCTAATTTTAATCCCATTCCGGAATTGCGCCGCTCAAGGTGGCAGCATGTTGGAGTAGCTCTGTTACTTTGGTTCATATTTCTTTCTTTTTTAAAACTTTAATTCTTCCATTTCTGGTAGAAACATTGTTTTTGTGGACAACTGTTCTCTCTGGTTTTGAATGCTGTGCAGCTAGAAGGATTTTTGCTGATACTTTTTATTTTTGGACATTTGTTATGATGCATAACCATGGCAACAAGGTGGTTTACAACTGGCAGCAGCTGATTAACATCACAAAAGCTCAAATAATACCTCAACTACAGCCACAAAACCCTGATGAATTGAAAAGAAGACGCCATAGATCCAGAGCGTCCTCTACATCAGACTGTCATACAACTACAGAGCGTCTTCAGTCAGAGGCTTCTTCAGATCTGCAGAGCACTACAAGAGATCATCCCTACCCACAGCCATCAGCATCTACAACAAATCTTTGAAGGAACTTGCAAAATGAGTTACAACAACATTTAATTTCCCTTTGGGATTAATAAAGTAATTTTGAATTGAATTGAATTGAATGCTTTCCCAACTCAAATGTTTATAAACATGTAAATAAATTTGCACTCTATTCAAGCGAATGGAATTATATGCTGTTTATTTTTCTGTCTTGTTAGATGCGGTGATGAAATATGAATAAATGGAACAGATTCAAGACATGCACAGGTGACAGTGAAATGCACAAAATCATCTGAATAAAATATTTTTTTTATCTAAGCAGGCAATCTGCATCCTTCTAAATTTGAACGTGGGAAAAAAAATTAAAAATTAAATGAATGTTTTTTTTTATATAGTCACATTGAAATTAAAGCAATATAAGCATTGCATTTGTGACCAATTAATAAAACCTAAATAATAAAGACAAGGAACATGTTCGCTATTGGTAACCCATTGTATGACATGCATAGGAGGAGGGGATATTAAAACTTGCATTATTTTGTTTTGGTTTATTTTTTGTATTTTTTTCTTAGTCATGTTGGAAGTTGTGTGGGAAGACATTGCAATTCTTCTCCGTCTTAAAACCTTTTGCCTCAAGTCCATCTCCTAACACAAAGCCCAAACATTTAAAGCAACTCTGGCAACCTGTACTAATTTCAGTAAAGCCAGTCAGAACACTTCATAATTGCAAGGTTGCATCATTGTCTCCAGCCTTGCAATTAAGAACCAGTCTGAGATAATACCTTTTGTCTTGATAAGTTTTAGTCAAAGTACCTGAATATCATAGTACAGAGTTATGTTGTAAATTGGCCTACCTGCTTGGGTGATGCTGTGCCCAGGTTTTTCTTTTTTCTTTTTCCAACTTTCCAGACACATCCCTAATAGCACGGGCTGAAAGCACATCTCCACCACTGTTGAAGCCTTTGCTTTCATCATAGGATGCAGAAGAAAAGCAGCTAAACAGCACAGTAGATGCAGCCTGCTTCTGAAATCAACAAGAGAAGAAAGTATTGGCAAATGGCAGGGGACGTGCAGCCAGCTGGATCACATGCCTGCTGTGGTTTCATGGTTGTGCACCTGGCGCTGTTCCTTTATAACACATTTACTGTTTTGTGTAAAATATCAAGTATTTTCAAGTTAAAGAGTACAAGTCCAAGTGAAGTGATAAGTCACTGGTGTGAAAGTCCAAGTCAAGTCAAAAGAAGGGCCCGACCGACATGGATTTTTGGGGTCCGATGCCAATTTAAGACAGTAGCAAAGGCCGATAGCCAATATAATGGCCGATAAATTCCCCTCCAGAAAACAAAAAAAGTACCTTAAGCTTAAACCCTGCATTCTCTGCCCATTTTGATGCTCCCATATCTCTCCCTGGTCTATTACACACCAAAGAACAGTCTCAATAATTCACTGTGGATTCAAAATGATGCAAATAAGATTTATTTAGCAATAATTCCCTAAAAGAAAATACACAAAACTACTGAAGCTGAGCAAATGCTGCAGATTGCATCACCTGATGGATCTTTGGTGAAGTAGTCCCACACCTTACTACGACCTTCTTTTTCCATCCGTAGCAAAATGAAAATAATAATCAGCATAAAATGAATATACAATATCAATAACAAAATGTTTACTGCATACAGAAAACACTGAGCCATCACTAGGAGAGCAGTTACTTTAATGTGTGTGTAGCATTAATCTACTAAGTGATGTTTTTAACTACTGCTGCTTTTCTATTTTCACTCCGTATGATGCTTTGTTGTTGCATTTACATTTAAAAATATAATACATGTATACATAGCCTAAACATCATAGTAAAGTAAAAAGCACACAGCCACCAACTTCTGAGTACTCCAGTTTAAGAGCCTACACTGGGCTCTGCACTCCTTGTTGAAAAACACCATTGTAGCGCTCGCCCCGAGTTTTTTCTTCTCAAGCCTCGCAAACTATTTACGGCACTTATATGACGCACGTCGGTTTATGACAGTAGATTTTAAAATGGTGACACAGTCGCTATTGAGGATTAATTTTACTGCTGTCACCCATATTTCAAGAAACCAACACGGATAATTTCACAACACATAAGACACAAAAGAACACTGACCATGAGCAGTCAACCCGGTGGCAAACACAAAAAATTTAACTTCAAATGAGAGGTTTATTCAAAAGCATATGGTGTCTGTGGTTCTCTGGATCAATTTTTGAAGCTGTGACTCCCGCCTCTTTCCACTCTTTCTGGATCTCTGCCAGATTCATGAATCTTCTCTGTTTGATAAGCCACTGAATCCATAATCCATTTTCTCCTGCCACATTTTGCCCTTCCACTAGACTTTCTATTGCTATCCTTGGACACAGCACTCTGAGAACAGCCAGCCTCCTTTGCTATGAGCTGTTGGGGCTTCCCCATCCTATGGAGGGTATCAATGATGGTCTTCTGGCCAGTTGTCAAGTCTGCAGTCTTCCCCATATTGAACCTAACTGAGACAATTGAACCAAAGGAAAGCAATTTAATGACACCTGGGAAAACCTGTGCAGGTGCTTTGAGTTTAGTAGATGAGTAGTGTGTGACACTCACTTAAAACATTCATGCCCTGTACAATTTGGACTGATTTCTTCACAGTATTCTAATTTTTTGAATTCCTGTTTCCATGGGTTTTATGAGCTGGAAGCCCAAATTATGTACAAATAAACAACTAAATACTTGAAATTGTTTAAGTTGTGGATTTCAAAGTCACTTGCGTGGAATATGAAAGTTATTTTGTAGTACAGTTACATTTGACAAGTTAAATCACAATTTATAATGAAATAGCAGAAGAAATTGAGAAACTTATTGTAGCATTTGTTTTATTCAGAATGAATTGTTTCAGAAGTTTGATTAATTATCACTTTTAGACTTGTCAGCTTGTTTAAAATCCCAAAACTGTGATGAAGCATTAGTAAACTACCCCTGTTGTCTCCACATCAACAGATGGAACAGGTACTGCTCCCCTCCGCAGAGCTTTTTAATAACTACATCAGAAGGAAGATACATTATTGATCACCTCTGGACAAGAGCAACAGAATTGAACAACTTTTTTAGAAAATAAAAAGAAATCAAAATGTACTGTTGTGTATCATATCCACAAATGCACGTAACATCTTGGAAATCAAACCCATCCAGCTTTCCCCTTCCGCTGTATGAAATTCTTGAGAAAGCACAGAAGCTGGAGGATGCCACTGTTAGACACCCTCCTCCTACCCTCCACAACTCCATCTGGGCCTTTATTGATATATGTTGTGTGTGATGATAGCTTTTTCATAATCACTTTTCCTTGACCTCATTTACAAACATTCTGGAGTTGAGAAAACACAATAAGAGAATTTCCTAAGCACTTGGGAGAAGAACAGCTCACTAATGAGAATCTGACTACACTAAAGCCTTGCTGGGATGTGGGTCTGCAGCACTGAAACTACAATAGAGGAAATTACATTTTCCACAAAAAGCATTAGGTGCTTTGCCTAATGTGGTTTCATCGAGTTGTTTCTCAAAGATTTTGTTGTTATGCACCTTGCTAATAAAATATAAAACATTACTTCATCAGTGTTGGTATTCAGAAATGTGAAATAAATGATATATGCTAACACTCCAGCTGCTGAGGGATAATTTCACTCCTACTGATGTGGAACCTTTTGTCTCACTCAGTTCTTAATATTTTCTTACATGATCCCTTTAAATGATGATGTGACTTTGGTGCAGAATAAAACCATATCTTTGTTTGCATAAAAAAAACATATTTTACCCATTTATAAAACTATTAAAAGGCTGGGATTACCTTTGATGTGAAAATGTTTCTTAATGCTTTCAAAAGGGTGCAATTACTGGAAACTGACACATGTAGAGATGCCTGAATGAGTTTGATTTAATTGATCATAAAGCCAGAAAATAATAGATAAGGTGTTAAAAACGGGACAGTTCTAGAACATGCCAGGCAATTAATGGGTGCTGAGATTCAGGATATCAGAATTAACAGGATGGATGAAATAGAACATTTTATATACACATTCTAAAGGCTGTTACAAAATGCACTGCAGATAAGCTTTTTAAATTATGCAACATAGTTTACTGCTCAAAATTTTGTTTTCTTTAGCTTTATTACATGTCTTTTATTTGTTTATTTTACACCTCTCTAATTTAAAAGTGTACTCTTGGTACTGAATATCTGCTGTTAGTACAGAACTCATCCCCCACGGAAACCAAATTCAACTAGCGCCATAAACAGAACTATTGTTCCATTTAACATTAGGACAATTAAGAATATATCTGGAGGGAAGCCACTAAAAGGAATTGAAATATAAATGAAGATGCTCTGAATTATTTCTGACATACATTACTTCACTAATCAACCTTGCTCGAGATAAATTAATCTCTAGACTGCAGAGTGGAGCCGGGAATAATCCAAAAGAGATTAAAAAAAATCTATCTCTACCAGTAGTGTCAAAAGTCAAGAAGTGGAGTAAACAGGTTGATTCGCTGCGAGCTACTTGGGTCAAACAAATGCTCATTAAAGTAAAGCGCTTACAAGCCCACATGTGTTCACTGTGTTTGTGCATGCGTGTGGCTTGTATGTGTATACCGTTGTGCAGCCACCCTCTTGGGAGTACTACTGCTAGTAATGCAGCTATATGCACTCATTGTGCAGAAAAGCTGCCACACAAAGATAGTTTTCAACAGAAAGGAACACTGCTGGGTGCTCAGTTTTGCTCTTGCATCTGTCATGATTTCATCCCTGTCCCTGAGTTTGCTGCACATTCCCTCCACCTGCTGATTGCTCATTGTCTTCACCTGGGCAGCTCCCTATTTAAACTCCTGCTCTAGGCCTTCTCAGTGCGAGATCGTCTGCCTTAGTTACAGCCTTCAAGCCACTAGTGCTAATCTGTGCTTTGACGCTGCCTGTCCCTGACCACTGTTTTTGCCTTACTCTTACTGGATTCTGAGAGGAGTTTTTGTCGTTCTGTTGCTGAACCTTGCCTGATCCTGACCTGTTTAAGGTTTATTTGACCCTGGATATTCCTCTGCCAATAACCCTCTGTGTATGACCCTGGACTGTCTCTGGCCTAAAGATTTCTGGATTATGGATACCATTCCCTGGTTTTGGTGAGCTTCTGAACCCTCTGGAACTCAATTTCTCAGCTCTCCTAACTCTGCAGAGGGCGGGACACTTGGGATTCTCCAGCTCCTGGTAAAACTCCTTTGTTGTTGGGTTCCCTGAGTTTATCATCTCTTCACCACGCTCACCTCAGTTTTGTGTTCCAGGCCACCTGAGCAACCAGATCCAAGCAGAACCTCTTCAACACCTTTTCTGTTTAATCAAATAAATACCCTTGAAAAACATTAAAGTCTTGGCTGCGTATTGGGCCTCTGGCTGTTTATACTTAAACATTACAGCATCTGGTTTTCAAGCAAATGAGCCTATTTCATCATGCTCTCAACCTCCAGTGGGAGTTTTTTTTATCAAGGTTTCTCACATCTTATCTCGTTTGTGGCTAATGTTCTTTGGAGAAGGATCTATAATCATATTGTTGACATTGTTTAGCTGCATCAGTCTACCTGGTCATTCAGGCAAGGATCGAGAAAACTTTTGGATTTTGCAACACGCTGTCAGTTGCATAAAGGCACAATAAAATGGTGTTCTGTACTTTTCCAGGACTTTTTGTTGTTTAGAAATTATCCCAGTGAACTCATTAACTGATTAGACAGCTGATTCTTAAAGGAAACTTCCCCTGATATGAGAATTTTTTTTTTTTTTTTTTTTTTTTTTTTTTTTTTAATTCAATAAAATCCCTGTGATATGACATCCGTCAGGTACAGTTAGGGGGACATTTGTTATCAGTAAATGTTCCCCTTACTGTCAGGCATACCTCTGACCACTAGATGGTTGCAAAATGCCTCCAAAATAGTACTTGGTACATGTGAAATATGAATGAATGGGATACAAATGCTATATTAAAACAGGAAGCAGTTTGGGCTTAAAGTCACAACTGTTGTCTAAAAGGAATAACAAACGGATGTCAAAATGTATTGACCTACTTTATGTTGAAGTACGAACTACACATTGATGTAGACTGAATTAATGCATAGACACAAAAATACATGGATTTTCTGATGTGGTTTTTGACCTAATAGCTGCACTTTTTAATTCAGTAATTGTAAGGCATAACGGAAGAATAAAAAGACTAGTGGTCTTTGCACTCATAACATTAAATGTCATTAAAACATCAATTACCTTGGTTATTCAATGGTAATTGATCTACATTTTACCAGTGGTGGGTTATTTGATTCTCCTGCAGAACGTATGGACATATCAATTTCTGTTTTGGGGTTTGGCCTTTGAGTGAAGAAACAGAGGCCATTTTAAAACTGTTTTTATTTTTTTAAACAATTCGCAGCAACCAAGCATGGTAGGAATCCAAGAAATATGAAAGAACAGCTGGCCAACACTGCCAAAATCATCGAAAGGTCAAACTTCAGTCTCTCTACAAGCACGTCTTTCTTTTTCAAAAAACTGAGCCCCTGCAAAAAAGCCACCAGTCACAAATTAGAGCCGATCCAATCTATCTACAGATAGAGCAGCAACTCAGGAGGTAGTAAGGAGTCAGCACCTTGCTCATTGACATTTCAGCTGAGTGGATATTGGACAACAGAGAGGCTTCAATCTAGGGCCTCAGGCTGCTGGACCACCTTTCTAATGATTAAATCCTCCCTTGCCTCTTTGGTGGTTGTGCTTAGGGCATTTGTAATAAGATGAGCAAGTGATCACTTGCACATTTGCCTCACTTTAATAGGAGTCTCTTTAATTGTGCTGGAACCTGACGGTTCTTTCTGTGTTTGGTGCAAAGCAAGCATGAGCTGGTCTCAAGGTATGCCACGGTTTGAAAAGGTCCTGGTTTCAAAACCCCCAAAATCATACTATCCAAGGAGCTTCAGCTTTTTTAATAGCTTGTCAAGGCCAGAAAGTGCAGGAATCAAGTTGAGGCCAGTTAACGTAGGCACCCTTTCCCTGTGTTTGATAGGCTGACCTAGAAAAAAACAGATGAATATGATTTGTATCCAGGAGGAAATACTTCCTTCTTTAAAATATTTTTTAAAGGTATCACTGGTTTTGAAAACAAATGGCAAAAATAAGTTAACCAGCAGGACTAACATCATTTTGTCAAACATTGTTTCAGAAGACAAAGGGCAAAAAAAAGTTTTAAAATGATGTAACATTTATTTTACTTTTCCACTACAGTTACATTTTGCTGTATTGGTTTATATATTTTTGCCACAAAATTGTGCATAGCATAAGTGCTACACCATTGTCACAGAAATTAAGCATTACTATAACTTAACATTTTTATATGCTATGCAGATTCTGTTTGCACTAAGGAAGATCAACTGAATATGCTGAACTGTTGAACTGATAGCTGCACAATGTGGTTTCTAAATAACTGAGCTGATACATGTTTGACCACTTGGCCAATCACAAATAGCATTAAACTTTATTTCCCAAACTGTCAGGTAATTCCTGAATAGAAAAAAAGAGGAAATAATATCCTTACATGTTATGGATAGTGGAACAAAACATTATGATACCCAAATACGCTCACACTCTACATAACAAGAAACATCAAACACAACACACATTTTTTTTAAATTGCATTATTTTTTTTCCCCAGTTAGAGCCATGTATAACGTGTTTTCAATATGCAAATACATCTGTAAATATAAAATAGCAATCTGACTGCAGCTGAAGAGCATTTACCAATACCAGGTCCCCTGACATATGAACTTTGCAGACTTTTCTGGCTGTGGGATTTGGCCCAGCTTTGGAATGAGTCACCTGCTTCATATTTGAGCCTGTGCTTGATTTTATTTTAAAATTTACTTAGCAGCAAGTGAAGTGCATTGTGCAGAAAAATGAATAGGGGAAAAAAAATGTTCACAAAGACAAAATTGGAAAGGAAAAGAAATTGAAAAAATCCTCAAATTACTAGTGATGTGTCCTTCTGTTTCAAGGCTTCTAAGCATGTGTCAAATATTGCAGGAAGATTTTTGTGAAGCCCGTATCAAGACTTGTGTTAATGACTCATGTGGGGACGTTTGAAGCCTTTTAAGTTGGCTGATTCAGGAACTGGGTTGCCAGTTTGCACGTGAGTCGAAATACAAGGAGCAGCAAAACTCTGCTAATTCCTCTGTCACATTTTTTTAATCTTGGAATTTTATTACGTTACTTTTAGCAATCTTTATTAGTGTATTTTTTTGCAATGGAACCAGGGAGAAAGTGGAGAATTTCTGTATAGCAACATTTTGATATCTCTCTTAATAAGATTTGCATATAGTAATCCCTACTAATAGCTCCTGTTCTTTTACAAAGCAACTCAACTTCCACTTGTTTTTTCTTCCAACCTCTGGTGTTTTAATAGGTGAAGCGTCTTTTGTTTTCAAAAGAACTTGGATAGACCAATAACACTTTGAATATGCTAAGGCAATATAGAGCCTGGAATGAGATCAAGCATATTAACCAAGGTGGACCAAGCTCAGTTAAGTCATTTTAGGATGCAAAGACAAGACAGCATACAAAAATGCAGTCACATGATAACCTTGGAAGACTGGAGAATCTCCAGGAGTATTGGGATGTACGGAAAAAAATGTGTATCCTAACTTGTATAAACCTCTTCTGGCTACCTCCACTTCATTGGTACCCTGTGAAAGCGTATTTTATATATGTTCTGTATTTTATATATCTTTCCAGTGTATTCAATATCATTTACTTACTTAGATTCTGACTGTTGTGGGGGAAACATCAGACTTTCAGACCCCAGCTATGCCTCAACTCCAAATGGTTCAGGAACAGCTTTAATTTTAATTTGGGTATGTGTTTAACATTTCAGTTGAAAATATATTTTGTTTATTTGGCAAAAATCATGTCCTGTGGCTTTTGCATTTGTTAGCCAACCTTTAACATTTAGGTAGTTGTCCATCAGTTAAATCGGTTTATATCGATATAGAGAATTGAGCGGGTTCTAAAATCATTTCAATCCAACCTCAAATCTACAGAATCACCATATAAACATTTCTAAGATAAGGATGAACATTAACCACTTAAAATTTTTTTTGTGTAAAACTAAGTAAACCCGTTGTAAGAATATTTCTATTTAATTGGCATTTAACTAATTTTTCCCGGTGTTAGTATAAGAAACATCCAGGAGAGTATATCATGTAGAGAAACAAAGCCTGCTCTTCATCATGTCTCAAGTGGTGCGGGATCAGCTGGCAACAGACGTTAGAGCAGCAAGATATCTGCATTATGTTATGGCCTTGGGGAACTGCTTCATGCTTGCTATTCGACTGGCATGAAATGGTTCTCCAGGAGTGGGACAAGAAGACAGAAGAGCTCAGGTAGATTAGAGATAAACATTTATTGCAAAATACTATATAACGTTTTTTTGAATTGAAGGGTA
>OY747715.1:34247738-34297738 GCA_963556495.2 Valencia hispanica | reverse complement strand
AGTCTCAGCAGAACAAACATGTTTGAATTTTTTTGTATTTTAAATCCCATCTCTTTCATTTTATATCACAGTGGCAGAAACATATATGGAAGAACTCAGGGGTTTGCAAAAGAACAACAAGGTGCCATTGTGATGACCCAATAATACCAGACAGGTCAAAGATAAAGTTCCAAAGTACGTCATCTACCTAAACTTCATCTAAAATAAAAAGGGGGCAGCATCATACTGTGTTTTAACAGCAGGGACAGGGACATTCAATTAAATGAGAAAGTGTGTCCAAACTTTTGGTCTGTACTGTACGTGAAATGGATTCATTACATGCAAAGCGATATATTAGAATCGTGTTTTTGTTATAATTTTGATGATTATGGCTTACAGTTTATGAAAATTTCAAATTCAAACTCTCAGAAAAATTAGGATATTACATGAAATCAATAAAACAAGGATTATTAATAGAGAAATGTTGGTTCTCTGAAAACTATAATCATGTACTTGGTTTGGGCCCCTTTTGCATTAATTATGGCCTCACTGCGGCGTGGCATGGATTTTATCAGCCTGTGGCTTTGCTGAGGTGTTATGGAAGACCAGAATGCTTTAATAGCGACCTTCAGCTCTTCTGCATTGCTCGGTCTCATGTCTCTCATCTTTCTCTTGGCAATGTTCCATAGATTCTCAATGGGGTTCAGGTCAGGTGAGTTTGCTGGCCAATCAAGACCAGTAATCGGTCATTAAACCAGGTTTTGGTACTTTTGGCAGTGTGGGCAGGTGTTAAGTCCTGCTGGAAAATGAAGTCAGGATCTCCATAAAACTCATCTGTGGAATGAAGCATGACGTGCTCCAAAATGTCCTGGTAGATGGCTGCGTTGACTCTGGACTTAATAAAGCACAGTGGACCAACACCAGCAGATGACATGGCTCCCCAAATCAACACAGACTGTGGAAACTTCACTCTGGACTCTTGGATTGTGTGCCTCTCCATTCTTCCCCAGACTCTAGGGCTTTGGTTTCCAAATGAGATGCAAAATATGCAGTTCTTTTTTTTTAGACCTGGCAAGACACTTCTGACGTTGTTTGTTGTGCAGGTGTGACTTCACTAGAGGAACATGACATTTGAAGCCCATGTCCAGGATCCGTCTATGTGTAGTGGCTCTTGATGAACTTCAGCCTCGGTCCACTCCTTGTGAAGGTCCCCAACACTTTAGAATGACCTTTTCCTGACAATCCTGTCCAGGCTGCGCTTATTCCTTTTGATTGTGCCCCTTTTTCTTCCAAATAACTTTCTATGACTGTGCTTTGATACAGCACTTTAGGAACGTCCAATTCTTTTGCAATGACCTTTTGAGGCTTTCCCTCCACATGGAGGGTGTCAGTGATGGTTTTCTGCACAACTGTCAGGTCAGCAGTCTTCCCCATGATTGTGATTCCTACTGAACCAGACTGAGAGACCATTTAAAGGCTCAGGAACCCTTTGGAGGTGTTTTGGATTAATTAGCTAATTAGAGTGTGACACTTTGAGCCTAAAATATCGAACCTTTTCACAATATTCAAATTTTCTTAGATTTTGAATTTTTTGTTTTCATATGCTGTAAGCCATAAACATCAAAATTATATTATATATTTCGCTTTGCATGTTATGAGTCCATATCAAATATTAGTTTAATCTTTTAAGTTGAATTACTGGTATAAATGAACTTTTGCATTATATTCATATTTTTGAGTTTCACCTGTACTTTTTGTTAAACTGTGTTTGAGGCTCACTACAACATTTATGTGTCCAAAAATTATCAACATGAGAAAATCCAAACATTACCCCATAAGCAATTCACTAAGACTGAAAGGACTTTCAAAGTGAAACAGCTGGCTGTTACAGTTCATCTTATGGTTAAACAAACTTTTTGTTAGTTTCTGCACCTATATGCGTTTTGATGCTGCTTGTGTTTCTGCAGAGATATTGTTATAACCATACATTTGTCAGCATCCTTCAGACAAGTCTATTTATATTTAAGGTTAAGCCACCATTTTGTAGATCTGAATATAAACAGCCACAAGTAATCGCCAAAATGTCGGTAAAAAATATTCTTAAAATAGAGTGCCTTTGGTGCTTGAAGATAATTTCAACACTTAATGATACAAAAAAGTGTTTGGTGATGAAGCAGATAAAATTACACCCTTTTATAATTTCACTGTAGGTGTGATGTGCCTGCTAAAACTATTTCATCCAGTCTTTCTTTGTGCAGGAGGAAAAGTCACAGCCAAACACTTTGTTTTAACACAGTGCACTTATAGCATTAGTAAACAACGTTAAATAGACACTAATATTAATAAAATACTAAGCTGCTGGGTTATATATGAACATTGTGTGAAAGTGTGTGGAGTTTAGTACAGGTGAAGCATTTGCATGTGAAATTGTGGAGAGTCGCAGCAAGAGTTTCAGCAAACACACTAGTATGAAATCCAAGATCCCACATAGGATGGCAATGTGTTTGTTCTGACTGGCTCAGTGTTGTAATATCTTTATTTACAGTCTTAGTTAATATTTTTTTCCACCAATGAAAGCCTGTTTTTATGCCTGTATAGTGTTTGCTTAAAAGATAGTTCAGGATTTTTGAAGTGAAGTTTGGTTAAAAGGTTGGAAGCAATTAATATTTTACCTGCTGTTAATTATTTTCTTGGCATCTTCAAATATAAAACCAGATTAGTTGGTACTGATGCCAAAGCCTAACGTGGTGTGAGAAGGGCCAAGACCAAAGATGACTTACTGTAAAACACCGATCTCAATCTGGAGGACTACCATGACAGAAAATCAAGACATACGCAGTCAAAGGTGAGCACATGCTGGTAATTGCATCATTTATATTCTTTGCTTATGGACCGCAATCTTAGCTTCTGGTGGGCTGTGACGGCTGCATATGATAATGCACTTGAAAAAAAGGCGAATTAAGAGCCCGAAAAACAATTAAAGTAAGCCATTTAAAACTTAAAAGCAACTGTGACTTGTCTGAAATGAAATAATGGGCATGACTCATCTTGTGCAAGTAAACAGTATCAGAGGGAGTACAAAATATATTAAATCACACACAGCAAAGTTAGTATGCAGAGTAAAACATGCAGAATTCTTTTTAATCCATGCCAGGTTCCTTTATAGCACACCATGCGTCACCTTATTCCGTTGGTATCAGTCACTGTCAGGTCTGTAGAGGTACTTCATCACCAGACTATCCACCTTCTTCTGTTTCTTCTTGGTTTCTTTTTTGCTAGTTTGTCCATGAGCTGAGTGCTCCTTTTCATCATTGTGTTGTTGTTTTGGGCCCCTTTTAACACTGTTGGAACTTCGATAAGAGACTGTTGAACCCGAAGAGGAGGATTCAGATGACTCTGAGGAAGAAGAGGAATCTTCTGACTCACTTTGCTTTTTCTTAGATTTCTTTTTGGACTTTTTGTCCTTTCTCCCCTTTGTGCTCTTTCTGCTGTGACGACCATCTGAGGAAGAGGAGGAGGAGGACTCAGAAGAAGAGGACTCAGAAGATGAGACTTTGCTTTTTTTATCCTTACGACTGCGGGGGGTGCTAGACCAGCTTGACGTACCTTCATCCTCCCCCTTCTTTCGCCTGTCCTCACCTCCTTGGCCCTTCTTCTCATCCTCGTCACCACTAGACTCGTCCAGCTTGCTACGCTTGAACTTAATGGGCTTGAAACTCAGCACCTCATTAATTGCAGCCTCCAGGTCAGGGTCTAAGTAGTTTCGGTGCGTGACTGGTTTAATGTCAGAAGCTTCAAGTGGATTGCTGTCTGAGGAGCGTGGTTGAGGTGGGGTAGAGTAGCTGCGACTAGTGGAACGGGGACTATAAGGTGAACGTTTGCCTTCTCCATAAGTCACACTGTGGGCATCGTCGTCATTATCGTTTACATGGAGACCAAATTCGCTGAGGCCGCAGCTGCGGGCAAGGGATAAGCGAGAGCTGCTTCGTTTGTCGTCTTTCCACGAGCTGCTGCGACGCAGAGAACGAGGGCTTGCGCGACTCACGCTGCTGATGGTTGACCTATTGTCATCATCCATGTCCAACATCCCCCTCCTAGTTGATACCCTGCTTGGAGCTACTGAGGACAACATGGACTCATTATCAAACTCAGGGGTGCTGCGGGAGGTCCAGCGGGACTCTAAGCCCTTCCTGGCTCTGCTAGTGGCTTCAGAATAGGCCATGGAGATGACAGAGCCCTTGTCGTCCATATCGTCCTCAGCCTGAGTTTTCCTCCGGTCTTCCTGGAGCTCACTAGTCTTTGACTTTGCTTTGCGCATGGCAGCGTGATCTGGTATGTTTGACTGGTCTTTGAGAGTACTGAACAGTGAGTTCTCATCTCCGGTGCCCCCGATGGAGTCCTTCAAGTTGGACCGTTTTCTGTAGCTGAGGGAACTCATGACAGACACTGATCTGCTCTGCTCTACTTCCTTCTTATCTTTGCTGCCGTCACTCATCTTCTCTTTACCTTCTTTCATCTCTGTTGCATCTGCATTTGCTGCATATCTAGAAGGTTACGTAACAAAATTGACACCAGAGATAATCACAAGGAAAGATATACATGTAAATGATAAATCCTAATCTTTGGCTTTGTGAAACATTGTCTCCAGATCAGTGGCTGGGATGATTTTACATTTTTGGCAGCTTCACACTTTCATTTTCATTTTGTCCTTGGAACCTGTACCTCTGACTACTGCTGTTATGCACAGCGTACATTGCTAAAACTGAGGCAATCAACTAGTGAAATAACCTATCTGACAGAGTCAGAAGCGTCATTTGGCAGGCTTGCCAACTGGCCACAGGCCACCTCAATAAATGTGACAGCAGCTACTTCCCCACACCACCTCCTGTCATTAGACAGATTACTGGAAAAGAGAGCTGACACCTAATCATATGAGATACCCTTCCTTCTGTTGCACAATGCCCCAGGAATTTGTGGGCCTTTTGAAGATAGGAAATAGAGGCAGTTTAATCACTAGACGATCATCAGATACGATACAAAAGAATGCAAGGACTAACCTGGTGCTCTTAAGACTCCCTTCATCAGACAGAGTCTTGCTGGAGCCTTTGTTCTTTGAGAGCCACGACTTAACTCCATCCACCCGGTCCTCCACTTCTGAATCGGTTTCTGTCCCCTCTCCACTGTGATGGAACAAGCAAGTTTAAAAAAATAATCTTAAATTATAGATTTTTTTTTTGGACTGTCAAAGGCAGAACTTTGCCAGTCAAGTAAAGTGCAGTACTTTGCAGAAGTATTCATATTGTGTGAATGTTTTCACATTCTTTCACATTACAACCTTAAACGTAAATGAATTTCATTGGGATTTGTATGTGACAGAACAACCTAACGTACTGTGTAATTGTGAACTGGAAGGAAAATTATTAACTATAAAAATGTAAACAATGTGATGTGCATTTGTATTCGGGAACCCTGACTCAATAGTTTAAGGAATCACCTTTTGCAGCATTAAATGCTGCATGTCTTTTAGGGTACTTATCTCCCAGTTCAATACACTTGATGATGGAACGTTTTGCAAACTCTGAACTGGATCATTCTAACATTTAAATATCCTGAGGTCTAAACCATGCCATATAGCTCTGTCCGTCTTCCAATCATATCTGACCAGATTACCTCTTACTGCTGAAGAACACAGAATGATGCTACAACCATCATGTGTCACCATAGTGACTGTGGTTTTAGGATTATTTGCAGTTTTAGTTCTCTGCTACTCACATCCTTTTCCCCTGGCTCCACTGGGTTTTATTTAAGCGTAGCAGAGTAAAGGAGGGATAATATTTATGCATGTCACACTTTTTCAGATAACTGTAAAAAAATAAATAATCTGATAACCATGTAAATGCTCTTTCTTTTATATTTATGCATTACTTTTTGTCATGTCTATCCATGACTATTCTATCCTATTTGAAACCCAATGAAGTATGTCAAACATTGTGCTTAAAACATAATATACAGTTCAAGAAGGATAAATACTTTTGTAAGGAACTGTAATTTGTGATGTTCTCAAAACTAATTCTATAAACAACTTTCCTATATCTGCACATGTCTGCAGGATATTTACTGAACAAAAAGTTAATTAGTTCTTGTTTTACAATTTGGAATCAAAATTTTTAGACAACTCATTACTATTTAGGAATATTTTATGAAGTGATGAAGTCCAAAAATATTACACTGGAAAAATAATTATTAGTTGTCACATTTCCTAAGCTTTTGGTCGAGCTTTTGTAGTCTTTCCAATAATAATAGGGGTTAGTGTAATGACCCAAGGCAAATTAGACAGGCTACAGTTAAGCAACAGCTGCGGTTCCTTCATTTCCATAAACTCCAGGCTTAAAAAAAAAAGAAAAGAAAACATAACATTTCAGCACACAACTGTACTGCAAAAGCACCAGTGAAAGCGCACTTTGTAGAGGAAACTCTTGGAGGTATAATTAACTTGTTTTGTTGGGTCTAAGCTTTGAGCATCTGTATTGCACGTCCTCTGTCCCCCAGTGATTGGTATTGGAGCTGAGCCACCAAGCAGCCACGTGGCCTCTTAGCTTGACAAACTGATCAATACACACAAACCAACAGATCAAGATGAGAAAAAAAAACTTCAGCAGATCCCACCTGAATAAGGTCTGTATTTATTCAGATCTGCGGTGAATATTTTGAATTATGTAACCGAATGTTCCTGGAAGGTTAATGTGGCTGGAAAATCATCAAGGCATCAAGAGAGAATAACTGTTGTTGAGCACATACTGTTTCTAACCTCAGTGTGCATGTGCTCCATTCCTTGGCTTCATTATGTGTGAGAATACATTTGCACATAGCAGATACCCATATGCTCCCATGGCCTAAAGTATGTTTGACAACGTGCTAAGGTCTGTCACAGAAAATGACATCCTGCACTATACGGTTCTTAGTTACAAGACGACAGACTGAATACTCAAACCAGTGATGACAGCGCTATTGTAAAGCATTTGCAATTTTGAGCTCCACTTGATTAATGGCCGGCTGTACTATTATTTATAGCCCTAGCTACAGTCATTTTCAAAGAGCCATGTTTCATAAATCTGGCCTTGTATATCACTGAACTACGCATCTAGCTACCTAGCATTAAAAAAAAGAGAAACAGCGATGCACTTCACAGATCTGTCTTTGTGGACAAGCTTATCTGTCTGAGCCCTGGAACATGCAGCAAAATGCTCGCAAGGTGCAAGCACAATGTTCCAAGAGGTGTGAAATGACAGGCACGGTGCTGCTGGGCTCCATCACTCGTTCACATGCAATACTTGCCTTAATGTACGGAAAGTCTCCCAGTGCACAGCACTCAACGGTACCCCCTGCCCCCTTGTCCCCAGGCACTATGACTCACATTCAGTCATTTTCCCTCTCAGACAACAAAGCATGCTCCCACCCCCTTCTTTTTTTTTGATAGTTGGCTTAAAAGAAACAAGATGGCTACTTGTGAAGCTGGTTGTATAGGGGTATTGTGAGGAGTTGAAAAAGGGTAGGAAGAGGCATTAGAGTGTTAGAGGAAGGGGCCTTCAAGTAGACTGGTAAATGATTCTCACGGTACGATAACCTTTGAAGGAAAAGCAACAAGGTATCATGGTATTTGAACTCAAAAGTAAAACAAAAATGTGGCCTTACTGCTTTGACCTGAAGAAAAAACAACCAATATTCTTACTGGTGCTAAAATACCTAAAACATATCGGTTTTATAACTATATATCATCTATGTTTGCTTAATAAATATTTCTAATGCAAAGATTTAAGTAAAACTCTTGAGTAAAGATGTTTGATGGGAACCATATTCATTTTTGCTGTGTTTGATCATTGTGGAGGAAGAGGTAAAATGAGCTTATATTATCTGGTTAATCAGTATCTCCTTTGGTCACAAACTTGCAGTTGGCTGCGTGGCAACTGTGGGAAAACAGTATTTTTAAAACAGTAGAACTGTATATTTTTGCCTCCAGAAACATTTCAAAACAATTAAATATGTTTTTTTTTTGTAAATGTAGTAGCCCACCTGTAGCATAAAGATGTCGTATCACAATAAGTTAGTGCACCATTTGTGCAACAGCACTGAAGATGGTTCATTTTTGTGCTTTTTACAGTTTTTGAGTTGTTTGGAAACTGTTCTTTTGGACTTATGATCTGCCCAAATTTAATTGAAGAACACTTCATTAATCCCGAGGGAAATTAAAAGTTACAACTCATAATATACAATTTTCCTCAAAGGGTTGTTGTAGATGCTGATGCCTGTGGGCAGGAAAGCTACAGGAACAGTTGGATGGAAGGTTTTAGCGTTTTCAAAATGGAACTTTTTAAAACCTTGATGTCCCAGTAACCAACCTATTTCTACCTTCAAGCCTTTTTAAAAGTATTTATAATTATGCCATCTTCTGTTTAAGGAGCAAGTAATGCTATATCAAGAGGGCAAAGTAGAAGCACTTTCTAAACAACATTCAGAGTTTTTGAGGTGATTCAGAAAGCAAAAAAAAACTACAAAAAAAAGCTTATTTTCAGCTATCGTGTCATCCGTTTATTTTCCACCCCTCTCTCTTCACGGCTGCTTATTAACTACCACCAATAAAAGCCCATCAGAAACAAGATAATAGTCTCATTAATACCAGGAAGTTGATTACATGTTGCTCATTTGTCAGCTCTGTGATACTGTGACATTTTAATGTGATACATTTAAAAACAAAACAACTCTTAAAGAGCCAATGGCAAACTCATCCTCCTCTCCTCCGCTCCAACACATACAAGCGTGCAAAAATAAAAGGTGGCTTGCAATTGAGTGGTGTAAAAACAGTGTCACAAGCGATTTGTCCTTCGTCGCACAATACTAGCTAACCAGTCCGGAGGCTTTCAGATACAAACAAGCCTCAGGACTTGTGAAGTCAACAATAATCGCTTCTGACAATTTGCCTGCACCAGTTGTAAATCTTTGTCAGAAATACTTACATTCAGCACCGAATCCCGTATGGCTCGGTGCTATCAGTTTAATGCTGAGCTAAAAGAACCACTAAACAGTGTTTTTATGTTAGTTCTTCAGCATGAGCCAATTAGTTGTACCATTTTGTAGATGACACACTTTGTAAAAACATTACCCTTTGTACTCAGAATGACTATCACCTTGTGGAAAGTTGAAAAAAAAAAAAACACAACCAGTCAGTAAAGCATTAACGTGTCTTGTAATGTTCAATGTTGCATTGTGTGATGGGGAAACCCAGCCTGGAGAACACTAATTTAACTTACATTATCTTCCCCCTGCAATAATAATCGAGTCGCTATTATATAACCTCTGTTTTGAAATGTGGAGAGCGAAAATACGGAAGAGGGCCACAAATCATGTGGAAATTCCACTTCATTATTAGAAGAAAAATCACCTCCTCCATTAATGTTCATCCATGCTGCTAATGCAGTGATGCCGAGAGGAGGGGAAATGTGATTAAGTAAACATGGCGAATCGTTGCTCTTTTGCTCAAGTTGCACGACAAAAAAAACAAAAAAAACACAGATACACTTGGGTGCTCAGATGAAAACGCGATTAAAAAAAAGTATGATGAATGAGAGAAATCAGATATTAAAAAAGGAGGAAACCAAGGACAGAACATACAGTTTTAAATATCTTAATGAAAAGCCACAAAATATTTTCAATATCCAAAACATGAAAAAAATGGCATTCAGTCTTAGACACATTTAACATTTACAAACAGTCACTAGGCATTTTAAAACCAAGCAAAATTACCTATTAAGGTAGATTTTTCTCACAACATTGTGATTAAATGTGATTGGATTAGTAGTGGAGAACTTGCATGCATGGAAAACAGCAGAGCTTTAAGTTGAAACATTTAAAGTGGTGCACTGCAGTGCTATTGTTTTGCACAACATGCTGACTGTGAATTCATTGATATACAGTACCAGGGACTTCATCATAATATCAAGCAGTTGCACTCATAACAGTTGCAAGGTTTCAGAGCACATGGAAGTCACATCCATTACAATAATGTTTGTTTAAAATATAATCTAACTACTGATTAGATCATTCAAATAAGGCACATACTAATAAATTGAAGTGTAATAATGATACTGGATTCACATGAATGAAAATGAACATTTTCTGGCAAAACTAAGATTCACCATTTTTTGTACTTACTCATAGAATAATGTTTTCACAAATTATATAAATGGATAGATTTTATGCTTGTCTACTTTGAGGGTGGTTATGAAGCTATGAACAAAGCATTGAAAATACTTGCTTTTTGTTTTCTAAAATACAATAAAAACTATTTTATGCAATTTTTGTTCAGTACAGCTAAATAAGCGATTCAGGTTTACCGAATGAAAGTATTTTAGATTGTGAAAAAAAGATAACCAATGCTTCATTAGACAGACTTTACAATGAAGAGAGATACACGTCATTTTCATATCGCGAGATCTTATGGCCACAAAATCTCATAATAGCCCAGATGGTAAATAATGTTAAAATAGCAGCTGGTGTGTGTGTGCAACACACTTCAAAGATTTTTTTTCCCTGTCTCGTACATGTCTAATGAACAAGTACAGTGGGGCAAAAAGGTATTTGGCAGCCACCGATTGTGCAAGTTATTCCACTTAAAAAGATGAGAGGTCTGTAGTTTTCATCATAGGTACACTTTAGCTGTGAGACACAGAATGTAAAACAAAATCCAGGAAATCACATTGTATGATTTGTATAATGGTGCAGAAAATAAGTATTTAGTCAATAACAAAAATTCACCAATCCTTTGTAATGTAACCTTGGTTAGCAATAAGAGAGGTCAAACATTTTCTGTAAGTCCTCACCAGGTTTGCACACACTGTAGCTGGTATTGTGGCCCATTCTTCCATGCAGATCTTCTCTAGAACTGTGATGTTTTGGGGCTGTTGCTGGGAAACACGCCTTTCAACTCCCTCCACAGATTCTCTAATGGACTGAGGTCTGGAGATTGGCTAGGCCACTCCAGAACCTTGAAATAATTTTTACGTAGACACTCCTTTGTTGCCAGGGTGGTGTGTTTGGGATTGTTGTCATGCTGGAAGATCCAGCCACGTTTTATCTTCAATGTTCTCACTGATGGAAGGAGGTTTTTATCCAAAATCACCAGATACATGTCCCCATTCATCCTTTACTTAATACGGATCAGTCACCTCGTCCCCTTTGCAAAAAAGCAGCCCTAAAGCATAATGTTTCCACCCCCATGCTTCACAGTGGGTATGGTGTTCTTGGGATGCAACTCAGAATTCTTCCCCCTCCAAACACGGCTAGTGGCGTTTATACCAAAGAGTTCTATTTTGGTCTCATCTGACCACATGATATTCTACCAATCCTCCTACGGATCATCCAGATGGTCTCTGGCAAACTTTAGATGGGTGTGGAAATGTACTGGCTTAAGCACTGCCGAATTTTAATCAATGACAGCGTAATGCGTTACTAATAGTAACCTTTGTTACTGTGGTCCCAGCTCTCTTCAGGTCACTGACCAGTTCCCCCGTGTAGTTCTGGGCTGTTTCCTCATCGTTCTCAAGATCATGTGTACCCCACGAGGTGAGATCTTGGTTCAAACAGGTTCCAACAACACAGGTAATGAGTGAAGGATAGAAGATAATCCTTGCTTGTTTATAGCTGCTAAATACTTATTTTCTGCGCCATTAGATGTATAAATTCTTTAAAAATCATACAAAGTGATTTCCTGATTTTTCTTTTACATCCTGTCTCTTAGTTGAAGTGTACCTATAATGAAAATGACAGACCTCTCTCATCTTTTTAAGTGGCCACAATCAGTGGCTGCCATATACTTTTTTGCCCCACTGTATATGTGTAAAATAAAAAAATATATCATATTATCTTACATTAGATATATAATGTTAGGCATAGGTCTGTTACTTGTATCAATATACATCATCTTTTAAAAATGCAAAAAACCTTTTAAAGAATTTTGTGATTGTGCCTAAAAGTCTTTTTTATAGTGACCATACGTTTTTTTAAATGTTTTAAACATTAAAATGATACACTGCTGCCCCTCTCTGATACATTGCAACACAGGGCGGATCTACTTTTTTAATTGCTTACAGAAAAGACTAGTTGAGTTGTTTGTAAATATTTCAGATTGTGAAAAACACGGACATTCATTATGCGTAAAGAGAGCAGAGGAGTGCTACCCATTATTATTAGTAACTGAATACTTAAAATTACACTTTACAAGCTATGAGTGGCATGTTTATAAAGAAGCCTACAGTATAAGAGCAGCCAGAGCCTAATTAACCAGCTAATATAATCTTGTTAAACTTGGGTTACTCTATAAAAAACAGAACAGCAAAAAAGTTATGTTAATGTAAGATAACAATAACTAGAACTAAATGCTATATTATTTTAGCAATAATATAAACAATTCATGCTTTACTTTTTAAAACAAAAATCAATTAGACCATGTTATATTTTTACATGAACGCCATGAAACTAGTAATTTTATTCAAGGCTATCATAATGATCTCATGGCCAATTCACATGTCAAATAGGTTGGAAATCTCTGCACTATGTTGGTGTGACTGTACATGCTTTGGAAAAGCTGCAGGAGTTATAAAAGTTTAATCCAACATCCTAATCCCTTAATCCTAAACACTTGATAGCATGCAATGAAGCTTCAAAAAGTGTTTGATTTAAAAAACAAAAACAAAAAGGGGGGATAAGAATGCAGTTTTACAAAAGGTTTGTTTCAAACTACCATTTTTCTTCTAGGACATACTTTCTACAGCAGTGAGATTGGTTTAAAGGAGAGTGACTAGCATTTTCAATAATAGTAGATCATCTATTTATGTTTGAATTTCACCAAACAAGCCTGGAATCTCCAATCTGGCAGACTTTGTACACCTGGAGATACTTGGCATAAAATAAAACAAAATGAAATCAAACATGGGGGTCATCTTTTAAACGTAGCTTTTATCTGAGATGTATAACACAGAGAAGGCCTTTCATTCTGTTTAAAATGCCTTCTCTTCACAGGGATACTAGGGGGAAAAAAACTAAAGCGTGAAAGAATAGAAACACTGCATTATTCTCCCCTGTGGTTAAAATTGGTGTGAAAAAAATTTCAACCAACACACGATGACGGAAACAAAGGATGCAGTTTTTCATTCTCACATTTTGTTCTTTCTTTTTTGATATTTTGTCACCATGTCTTCCAAGCTGCCAGAAGTGAAGATGACACCAAGGAAGGGAAGGAAAGAGAAACAGCAAAGGTGAGATACACAAATACTGGTGCAAAAGGAGGACAAAATGAGATATCACCAAAGTAAAACATTTTAAACTAACGCAAACACATGAAAATAACCATGTATTGTTCTGTAAACAGAGCCACTGTTTGTAATGCCTTCCTTTTGGAGGTCTATATTATTGCAGTCGGTGTTTACTTCCCTGAGTTCAGAGGATGCATAACCCTCAACCTCACTGTAAAGAGGCAGGCGGTAATCAAACAAGCGGGGGAAAAATGTAAAGAGACAAAAGATCAGAGGCAGGAGGCTGAATTAAACCTTTGAGGAGTACTTTCGGAGCAGACAAAGCACATGACTCAGAGTACAAAAGAGATTAGAAATGTATGTAGAGATGATTGACAGCAAGCTAAGAAAAGCAGCAGGTTTTGTAGTTTTGCTAGGCCTTTAGCTACACTGCAATGTGTGTGCTGAAGCAAAGGGAACAGACCCTTACACAGCAGCGAGATTGACTCACAGCATGAAAGACAGTTGAGATTATTAACAATAATGATGGCTCGGTTCTCTTTTTTTGTCCCTGTAAATTGGAAAGGTGAAACTATATGCATAAATAAGGGTTGGCAACAGTCCCTTAAAATACAAAATTCTCCCATATCTGGCATTTAAAGGGTCGTTACGTATGAAAAAACACCATATCAAGCTGTTTGATTCATTTCTTATCAAGTCAAGGCGAATCCAGTAATTATTGATCTTTTTTTTAATAAAAGGCCGCAGAGTATTAATGGCAACACTATGAGTACCTAGCAATAAAGAAACCATAGCTGTGAATATCAATGAATAATTGATAAGATTAATGTTTTCAGCATCTCTTCACTATCTGAAAGAGTAGCAGCAGGAAACAGTGAGGGCAATGCTTTTTCTACAATAAAACATGTTCTTGGCTATAATTAAATTTACCACACACCACTATAAACTGCTTAAAACTAAAATTATTTTTCATTTCCACTCTTCTTTTTTATTTTAGGCTAGAACATGTAGGTTCATAGGGAACATTTTTTTTAAAGGGAAATAAAAGATGAAAAACCTGGAATATATTCAGAAATTAGATCTTCAGGGTATCAGACTATTAAAGTGAGAGATTTAATGAGATTTTGGTAGGATTTTTATTAGTACTATTGAAACAAGTAAAAAAAAGAAAAAAAAGAAGTGTAAAAGCTTTCGGAGCCATAAATTAAATGTTATAATTATAATGTAATACTAAGTCATTGGAATGTTAGACTTTGTGAAACCAAATAACTTTATTTGAAACAACTTAAACCAAACCTTCAACTAACAAAGAGACCCTGTATCTGGGTTAAAAATGAAGAATGTTGTAGCATTTCAAAATAATCAACGCTACATTGTGCAGTGGTGAAAAAGGATTTGCTAATATGTTAAGTTCATTTTAGTTATATGAGCACTTGAAAACACAAACTGAATATTACGTCGTCTACAAAAATTCTTCATGCACATCGGGTAGTTTTATTGATTGACCAAGAGTCCTAATGTTCACCATAGCAACGATTTCTACTACAAATTCCTGTTGTACCAAAATACAGCTCTGTCTCAATTTATTACTATTTCATTTCTTTAAATCTTGTATTTTACTTTGTAATGGTATATAGAGGCTCTTTCCAAAAAAAACATAATTTGGGCTTCCAGCTCATAAAACCCACGAAAACAGGAATTCAAAAAATAAATTAAAAATCTGACCTAAACCCCATAGATTCTCAATGAGGTTTATGTCAGACGAGTTGGCTGGCCAGTCGAGCACTGTGATAGCGAGCATCAAACCAGGCTTTGGCGGTATGGGCAGGGGCCAGGTCCTGCTGGAAGATGAACTCTGCATCTCCATACAGATCCTCAGCAGAATGAATCATAAAGTCCCCTAAAACATTCTGGTAGACTCATGCAGTGACCTTGGATTTAAGAAAACAGGGTTTACCAACACCTGCACCGGACATTGCATCCCCAAATCATGACTGAATCTGGATATTTCACACTGGACCTCAAGCACCTTGAGTTCTGTTCCTCATCAGTCTTCCTCCAAACGCTTGGACCTTGATTCGTGAATGAAAGGCACATTTTACCTTGGACCACTGGCCAACAGTCCAGTTCTTCTTCTCCTTGGCCCAGTTGAGACGCGTCTGAATGTGGTGGTTTTTGAAGCCGTCAGTCCCGCCTCATTTCACTCTTTCTGGATCTCTGCCAGATTCAAGAGTCTTCTCCTTCTCCTGCCACATTTTGCCCTTCCACTAGACTTTCCATTGATATGCTTGGACACAGCACTCTAGCTATGAACTTTTGTGGCTTACCCATCCTATGGAGGGTATCAATGATGGTCTTCTGGTCAGTTGTCAAGTCTGCAGTCTTCCCCATATTGCAGTGAAGCACCTGGAAAAACCTGTGCAGGTGCTTTGAGTTTAGTAGATGAGTAGCGTGTGACACTTTAAAACATTCATGACCTGTAAAATTTTGGCCGATTTCTTCACAGTATTAAAATTTTTTGAATTCCTGTTTTCGTGGGTTTTATGAGCTGGAAGCCCAAATTATATACAGATAAACAACTACATACTTGAAATCATTTAGTTTGTGGGCCCTGAATCTATAATCTATGGAAGTATAACATTTTGAATCGAATTATGGAATAAACTTTTTCATGATATAAATTTTTTTGGGAAAAGGTCTGTATTATGGAGGGGGAAAATAGCAACAAACAACCCCCGCATAACCCCTATGTCTGGAAACTATAATCCAGGAAAGGGAGTGGGGGGTTGTGTCGTGTGCACTACCCATTTCTATTTCAACCCCTAAATGCATTAACGTAGGACCTCATCCAATTGGAACACTGCCAAAATTAACATGCTTATGCATTTCTTGCCAGTAACATGGTAAAATGCCTAGCATGCAAAAAGGTCTACAGTAATTTTCATGGCTTTAAAGCTGGAATGTACCTGTTGATCAAGTCCTCATTGTCATCACTCTCCATCTCATCCTCGATGGCCGCCTGCAGGTCCCCAATCCTTTTAAAGGCCAGTTTAAGGTCTACTTGTAAGCTCTGATTTGCTGCCTCTAAGCTCTCAATATCCATTTCCTGGCAAATAAACACCAACACATAACAGGCATCATTCCTTTATAAGCTCATTTAAATATAGGTGAGGTAACTAAGGAACCTAAGGCCTTACCAGTTCGTGCTTTTTCCGGCTTGCTTCTCCCTCCTTCTTGGACAGCTCGGCCATTTCTTCTTTCATGTCCCTTATCTGCCTCTGCATGCGCTTATTCTGCTCCTTCTCCCTGTTCTCTGCTGTGATGCGTTGGTTTTTCTCCTCAGTCATCTTTTCTAGATTCTCCTTCAGACGGCCGACTAGGCTCTGGCAAGCAGTTGATAGGAAAGTGTTTAGCATTATGTTTTAACTTAACACCTTGGCTTTAAAAACTGATTTCAAACATATAAACACTGCCATGATATCACAGCACAAGTAACAGCATTATACCTTGTCTAAAGTTTAATTTAAAAAATCTTTACACAAATTTTGACTATACAAAGGTGACATTAAAGATAAACATAATTTTGTTTCACATTATTTCACTTCAAATCCTTAAATTGGACACGCTGAACATTTAGTTATCAATATCTAAAACCAAAGTTACTTTTTATAGATATATTCAATAAGCATCTCAGAATACACTGACACAGCAATGTCCTTGTCTATGCATGTTCCATACTCCAATTTCAACAGTATATACTTCAGAAAACTTACCTTTTACTATTTATATATATTATTTTAAAAATATGCTTTTAGGACCTTAAAAACAAGAATGCATTTGTTTATACGGTACAATGCTCTTTGCGCATGAATCAAAATATCATTATTTCTTGACAGATGCATTCCCTGCCTTCAGTAATATGGGTTATGCAAAGCATGCTGTACCACAACTTCATATCATTTGTCTCTTATAAAGAATATGAAAAATAAAACGTTTTATATATATATATATATATACACACCCAGAACATTTCTGTTGCATTTTATGAGACCAATATCATCCCCTCACCTCCAAGCGCTTGATTTGAGTCTTCTCATACTCCAGCTTAGTCTCCAGCTCACGGATCTTTGCCTCCTGGCGGCTCACGAGCGACTTCTCCACCATGGACTGTTCTTGGAACGCTAGCTGGCTCTGGAGTGAATGGAGCTAGAAGGATATCACACACCAGGCAGAAATATAAAGATTCAAAATCAGTTTCTAAGGAGCAACAGTACCTTCCTACTTATTCGCTGGTTTCCACTTCCCCTCTTTTGTGGGTTGTTTAAACATTAAGAGCAAGTCTTGATCTTTAAATCTTCAAAATAGATTGCTGTTTACTTTTTCACCCAATTTGAGTTAATTTATTCTGTCTTGGTAAATATAAATAAGGTGCATCCAGTCTGAATAATGAGTTTGAGATAAGCCTCCACTGTGCCTAAAACGGTCAAAAAAAAAAAAGCTTGTGGTTCAGGCTGAGTAACATTGAGTCACGGTAATTTCACAGGCTTTGAAAAAGGCTTCAGCTTCATGCAAAGCACGTTTGTTCTATCTAAATCCTTTTTTCTTCCATGACTGATAAAAGGAAGATAGACACGTCACAACAAAACTGGCCCGAAAGGCAGCAGGGCACCTAATGAGGGACTTCTGCATCTGAGACAAGGAGGATTTGGAGCTCTCCTTTGATATTTCTAAAGAAGCCAGATTTCCCTCCCACTGGGAATGAGATAACCACTTCAAGGTCAGATGCTTTAGATAACAATCAGTGCCTACTCTGGCACATTTTAACAGTGGCTTGCAGCCCGCTGTGCATCTTAAGTGCAGCCAAAAATATTCTGAAGGGTGGGCCTAGAGTGGCTTCAACTCACGTAAATTTTAATACAGCAGGAATCTGCTGTGGTGTTCGGGACTGGCAAGAGCTACACACTGTTTTGCAGCAGATGGTTGCATTTGTTAATCCAGTGCAGATCCATCCACTCATCAGCTATACCCGCATTATCCTGTACAGAGTCGCAGGGACACTGGGTTCTATCCCAGTTGCAAGTGGGTGAGAGGAAGGGATGCCAGCGTATAACGGAAAGGGCCAACAGTGATAGAAAGAAAACAATGCATGGTGACCCGTTACTACAACTTAGAATGATCAGTTAACCAATGGATGTGTTTGATTAGTGGGGGGGGGGGGGGTGCACAGTTAAAATAGAACAAGCAAACTAAATCGACCTTCAACTTTGAGGTACAGAATGCTCCTGCTGTGAATCAACAACCTCACTTCCATGATGCATGATGAAACATTAATAATGTAAAACCAGGGTTTGGCCCAAGTACAGGCTAACAACAAAAAAGGTCCCCTTTTATAATCCTGTTGATTATGGACACTTCAAACAGAGTAAACAGGGTGACAAAGGCTGCCCCACCCCCACATGTTGTTGCACACTGCCGGAAAGGCTTTTCAAGAAAAAACATCACTTTTATTAAGATAATGCAATTTATAAACTACTATTGGCAACCTATAAGCTTCATTAATTTTAAATCAGCCAAACCCCAGATGTACAACAGCAGATATCAGCTTGGTATACTTATACTTCATGAAGAGTAGAATGGTAAAAATGGACAATATTTGCTGTGTCAAAATAAAAACATTTTATAAATAACAGTGCTATAGTGGTACCAGCCAATATGTTACATTATTGTAGCAGTAAGAAAAATTGAATAGTTGTTGCTTTTTTGTTCTACACAAAAGCAATTCGATCATGTTAAACAGTTTTTATTTAAAACATTTATTTATGTTATACTGGTCTGTGCTGGATGCCCTTCCTGAAGCAATCCCCCTGATTTTCCTCAGGAAGGTACGGAATTTGAACCGGCAGCCTCCAAGGCCACGGCCTCCTGCTCTACCACCCAAGCCACTGCTGCACCCTAAGGTACCTAACAATAACAATTTCCCGGTAATAATTAAAACACATATTGTAAATATATAAAAGAATTATAATTTTGGGGGGGGGAAGCCTCAACGCTACAGCTTCTCTTTTTCCTTATTTCTTGAGTTTCTGACATTCTATCTGGATGTTGGAGTCTCTTGGGATCTCCATGTCCATCATTACTGCTCTCCTTCTTGGTTGTCCACGACTGTAATGTCTGCTAGGTTAGGCATCAGCTGTGCATCTGTCTGGATCTGGAATTCCCACAAGATCTTGGCTTCAACATTTTTAACCACTCTCAGTGGTATCACTGCCTTTGACTGTGGAACTTCCAGGCCATATTCAGCATACATGCTTCTGTACACTATTCTAACCACTTGATTATGGTGTTCCATTTTGCCTGCCTGCATCTTACACCCAGCTGTTATGTCAGAGATGAAACAATAACCAGCTTTAATGATTGTGGTAATCAAATTCTGGTTAGTAATAGCAATTTAACATTAAATTCCTATTAAAACCATTGGTGAATAACAATATTGAAATTTCCCAGTTTTGAACACATAGTCTGAAATGCCCAGTAAAAAAGGGATATTTAAAACTCAAAAGTACAAAGAATATGTTTTGTTACTGGTTTTGGAACGTCATCACCACACAAGGAAGAGTTTTTTAAAGAGTTTTTTGTTTCACTACAAGCAGAAGCAACCAACATGAGTAGGGATCTGCCAGTAGCTGCTTTCTTGTTAACACAAAGTCAGATAACCTCTAGATGAATGTTTGTGAATTCAGAATGGTCTGGTTTGTCAATTAAACTTCTTTCTATGTCAGATTTCTTGGACCATATATAATGTACCAAAGTGTCAGCTTATAATTGATAGAACTGCCAAAACACCACAAGGTGTTTTGACTGAAACATTTTTAAAAGCGTCTACTTTGTTAATATCCTTACAATAAATTAACTGAGACAGAACTTCCTGCACACCTTTCAAAGATAATAAAACTGCTTACAGCATCTTATTTTTCTTTTTAATCATAACACCACAAGCATGCTGGGTGCATTGTGGGTTCGGTCTATACATCCTAATTTGTCCATGATCTCATTTAAATAGGGAAAGTCATACAAATTCTTAATGTATGTAGATTACTACTATCTCTACTACTACAACTAACAACCACAGTAAAGATTTTTATTTCATTTATGCTGTTGACTTTAATGTTAGCAGTAAAAGATTTTGCATATATTTTTACTAGGGCTGTCAAAAAATTTAAGTTAATCTAATTTATCACAGGGTAGCTGTGAATTAAATACAATTAATCCCGATTAATCGATATTCCTAAATATGACTGAAAAAGTAACATTTCCGGTGTAAATAAAAGAACAAAATCGGAAGCTGCTGCTCTTTTTTTGAAGGAAATACAGGAGAGATGCATGGAACTTTTGATTTGAACTCCACCATCAGATTTAAATGTGGTCCTTTTAACCTATTCATATTTTAGCCAGTTGCTAAGGCAAACTACCTGGTTAACAATTTCTGAATTTCTGTTAAGCTGACCGTTTCTTCTGAACAATGATTATTTGTTTAGCAACACAGCGAATGCGTGCGAATGCACAAATGGTGTGACACTGCCCTCTTATATAGCTCCGGTTCCCATTGTTATTTTTTGCAGTTATCTTGGAGTTCCAGTGTCTGTTAGCGATCTTGGCTTGCTTGTTAGCCAATGTGGCTTACCTAATATTAAGTGATTGCTGTAGATTGGTGCATTTTTAATCATCTCCTCATTCCATTCGCTTCTTCTGATAGCTTGCAACCAAAGACGTCTTTGGTTGGTTTAGTTAATCTTTATTTAACCAGGAAAAGTCCCATTAAGATTAAAATCCTCTTTTTCAAGGGAGTCCTGGCCAAGATGCAGCAAAAGGTACAAGTTACTCAATAAATTACACAAAATAAACACAAGAAAAACAGGCTGTCTCAAGTGTTCTCAGTCTGGAATGAAATGTGTGTTGCCTTGAAAGAGGTGCGAGTCGATGGAATTCTATACAACTTGCACATTTTGTTGCACAAGACATGATTGAATCTATCTCAACAGACGACATGCAGAGTAAAGCAGGGATTGACGTAGACCGATAATCCTTCTATACGACCTGCAACTGAGAAGAGACGTTCCCATGGAACCGTGGATGTAGCTCGGGTCAGGGTCTGCCATGCTGTGTATGTGGCGTACAGAGCCATATTCAGTTGATTTTCATTATTACTATTGTTATTACTATTATTATCAGTATCCTATCAGTATCATTATTATCCTTATTATTAATATGGTTATTTTGGTACTAAGATGATTTACATGTTCAGTTTGGGTACCATTCATGTTCTACATGTAATCATAATTTAATTCTAAGACTGGAAGAAATTGTGATGCAGTAGGGTGAAATTGCTAATTCCGACCAGCAGAGGGCGTGTTCGCTACACGGTGTGTGGAAAAGTTAAGCGTTGCGCGAGACCGCGGCGTACAGCCGTTAGAATCGAGCCCACACATTTCAGTTACGTTGTGTTTGAGAGTGTGTGGTGAACGAATGATATTAATTGTATATTTTGTGCTCTCTGCAGGTGAGGTTTTAATTATATATTTTTATGATGACTTTATTAATATGTTTTGGGGTGATTCAAGATTTTGGGTAATCTTAATGGGTTTTAGAAATGTTATTAATATCAGTTCAGGTAATTTTAATAGAACGGAAGTGGCGGTTAGTTAGTAGCAACCGGTAGCAACATTGGTTACCAAGGGCAACCGTGAAAGCAGAGAAATGAGCCGGCAGTTTATGCTACATATTGTGGCGTCCCACTGAAACTGGTGAATAATAAGCGGCCCGTTTTATACCGTTAATCTACAGAGTTTATTTAATTAAGGACTGTTATGGTCGTAAACACACAGCGTTTAACAAGTTACGTCTAAACCAGAACTAGACACACAAAACATCCGGTATGCAACGTGAGCTGGTCCTTCAGAATAAGAATGTGAAAAAAGGGAACAATGTCGCTACAATATGAAGTATAATAAGTTACGTGATAAAAACATGATTGATGTGACAATATAGAAACATGATGGGTGACTTTATATTTTTGGGACAAGTTGGTTTAATACACACGATTGGAATGAGATGTATATGTTAAAATATGTTTGTGATTTTCCTGTTCAAATAGAGAATCGAGCCCACACATTTCAGTTACGTTGTGTTTGAGAGTGTGTGGTGAACGAATGATATTAATTGTATATTTTGTGCTCTCTGCAGGGTTACAAATAAATAAATAAATAAATCTTTAAATTAAATGTGTAGTGGAGGTCGGCTACGCATCTGTACCACGCTACATATTTTGGTAGCAGAGGATGGTTGATTCAGCCCACGGCCCAGTCGCGATCGATCGCCAGGAGAAGACCATGGAGGAAGCAAGGGACGAAGTGAGCAGGATACTGCTGAGGCTAGAGGAGGCAGAGCTCATCTCACTCTGTGTACATCTAAAGTGCAGCGCACCGGTTGGAGGGTTTGCGAGCAAAGCAAGACGCGCCCTCATCAGGTTGGCGGAGACGACGTTGGATGACATCGAGGAAGAGAAAGAGGCAGAATCCTACCAGCAGTATTTACAGCACTTACTGTCCTACCTGGCCTCCCTGCAGCCGGCACAGGAGGAAATTCGGGCTGAGGTTGTACAGGAAACAAAGGAATTGGAGAAATTAAAAAGACAATACCAGATGTTACAAGTGCAGATGGAGGAGGAAATCGGGGCGTTGGAGGAAAAGCTCAAGCGGAGAACACAAGCAGCAGGGGGAGATGCCACGCCCGCCATCGTGACTCTTAGAGCAGAGGACACCAGGACTGTCACCCCGACACCAACCAGACTGGCTGAGGTCACACTGAGGCGAGAATTCCGAATCATCGGGCAGATTGGTGAAGCAGGTCAGAAGGACAAGTTGTCCTACACCAGTCTCCTCAATCAGATAGAGTCTGGGCAGCGCAAAGGCCACAGAGAAGAGGAGATCATCGAAGCAGTGACACGTGCGGTGAGCCCAGGTCTTCATCTTCGGGAGATGCTGGAAATAAAGCGAGCACTAACACTACAAACCCTCAAGACCATTCTCAAGGGTCATTACAAAGTGGACTCCTCTTCTGACTTGCTGCATCGGCTCATGAACATGACACAAGATCCAAAAGAGTCGGCACAGAATTTCTTGTTCAGAGCAATTGAACTGAAAGAAAAGCTCATGAGAAAGTCAAGTGATGATGATGCAGGTGAGGAAGGTGAGCAGTTTAGCCCGCAGCTCATTCAAAGAAAGTTCCTCCGCTCCATAGAGACTGGTCTTTACAGTGATGCCGTTAAGTTCCAGCTAAAGCCACATCTTAGTAACTGCACTGTCACTGATGAGGTATTGATTGAGCGGATCAGTGAGGCTGCAAATATAGAGCAGGAAAGACAGCAAAAATTTAAAAAGAACATCATACACAAACCCCCAAAGTTATGTGAAGTGCAGGCAGAGGTGTACCCACCTGACGCCTCAGTGGCAGCAGTGGGCACTGTTACTAACCGTGAAGCAGGGGGGAGGAGTAGGAGAAGTCAAGAGCCCAAAAGAGAGACTGACCCAATAGAAGCACTAAGGGTTGAGGTATTAGAAATGAAACAGTTGATGTTGCAGACAGTGGAGGCCACACAAGCCAGACCGACCGAAAGAACATTCACACCCAGACACAGCCGGCCCAGGGGTTGTCGAGCGTGTCAGGAAGCTGGGCAAGGTGACTCCTGCATGCATTGCTTTAAGTGTGGGCAAGAGGGGCATCTCTCCAGAGGGTGTCGGCGGAACAGCGAGCAGCAGGGAAACGGAACTGGGCTGCCGAGACGGGACCCTCGGTAGCCCATGAATCATCCAGTCTCAACATCAGGCATCCTGCTCCCCCTTCCACACTTCCACAAACATCATCAGTCAACTACCTCTCACCACAACGCAAAGAAAGACTCATTAGGTTGATAGCCAAGAGACATACTGTTCACTGCACACTTGACACAGTTCCAGTAGTGGCATTATGGGACTCAGGGGCTCAGGCGACCATCATTAATGAGCAATGGAGAAAGCTGCACTTACCACACAGCATAGTACGACCCCTCAGTGAACTGTTAGAGTTTAGACTGGGAAATAACCCCACCAGGGCAAAGTCACTCCTGGTTCCCATTTTGGTGTCTAGTGACCCACAGGTAGCAGCAGAACCCATAATTGGCTACAATGTCATCGAGGAAATAACAGCAGAGGGTTGCCAGACAGCAAGGACAGATACAATCAACACTTTGTGTAAAGCCTTTCAGGTAACAGTCAACACCGCACAGGAGGTGCTTCAGCTCATCCATGCCCCTGTCGGTGAGGAGGATGTTGGACTTGTGCACACAGGGAAAAGAACTGTAACCTTAGCTGCTGAACAGATTACCACTGTGTATGTTAATGTCAACACCGGGGCTCAGTATCGGGGTCAAGAACTGCTGCTAGTGCCAAGTGATGAGCCAACATTGCCAGAGGGTGTAATGATCGAGGAGGGTCTTGTCGGCGTCCCCAGTAACAGGTCAAGGTATGTGCCAGTCCCCATCGCTAACACCAACAAGCACAGTGTCACCCTGTTCCGGCGTACTGTTCTCGGCCACCTGCACACAGTCAAAACTGCCTATGCGGCTAGCGTTGAACAAATGAACAGAGGACCGGGGGTAACGCCACCAACCCCCACGACATCAGCCTCTTGCATTAACAACTCAAGAACATCAAAACCAGCCTGGTGGGACCCCCCAGTCGACCTCAGTCACCTCAACGAGGAGCAAAGGAGGATCACCAAACAGCTGCTGAGAGAGGAGTGTCACGCGTATGCATACGATGACGAGGACATTGGCTCAATCCCCTCACTGAAGCTTCACATTACACTGCACGACACCACTCCAGTGAGGAGGACGTACATGGCAGTCCCAAAACCACTGCACCAGGAAGTGAAAGAGTACATTCAGGACTTGTTAAATCGGGGCTGGATCACTCCCTCCCGCTCTCCATACTCTTCACCGGTCGTGTGTGTGCGAAAGAAAGATGGCACTCTAAGACTGTGTTGTGACTACAGAGAGCTTAACAAAAGGTCAGTCCCAGACCGCCACCCCATCCCCAGAATACAGGACATGCTCGACTCACTCACTGGCAGCTCCTGGTTCTCAGTGCTGGACCAGGGGAAGGCCTATCACCAGGGTTTCTTGGACAAGGAAAGCCAGCCTCTGAGCTTTCATAACCCCTTGAGGTCTGTACCAGTGGGTTCGGATCCCCTTCGGACTGAGTGCGGCACCTGCTGAGTTCCAGAGAAACATGGAGGATTGTCTACGTGGCCTGAGAGACGTCATGTGTCAGCCGTATCTGGATGACAATCTGGTCCACAGCCCGAGCTTTGAGGACCACATTGTGCACCTGAGGACTGTGTTACGGCGGTACCAGGAGCATGGGGTGAAGCTCAGTCCCCGTAAGTGTGAGGTGCTGAAGAGAAAGGTGAGGTTTTTGGGACGGTTGGTGTCGGGAGAAGGCTACACAATGGACCCATCGGAAGCAGCCCCAGTCCAAGCCTTAAAGGAGAAGTCACCTAAAACTGTGGGAGAGCTGAGAAGAGTGATGGGATTCCTCTCATACTACCGCACGTACATTCCGAACTTCTTCAGGGTAGCCCAGCCTCTCTACCAGCTGCTATCGACACCACCCGACCGAATGAACACAGAGAAGACCAGAGTCACCGCCAGGAAAAAAGGTAACCTCCCACCTAACACTCCTATACAGTGGACAGAAAACCACCAAAAGACACTGCACTCTCTCATCAACAAGCTAATAGAGCCTCCCATTCTGGGATACCCAGACATGACCCAGCCATTCGTTCTACACACCGATGCGTCACAGGAGGGATTGGGGGCAGTTCTGTATCAGAGACAGGACGGCAAGTTGGTCGTCATAGGCTATGGCTCCAGAACTCTAACGCCACCTGAAAAGAACTATCACATGCACTCAGGAAAATTAGAGTTTTTAGCACTGAAATGGGCAATATGCGAACGCTTCCGGGATTATCTGTATCATGCCCCACATTTTGTTGTTTATACAGATAACAATCCCTTAACCTATATCCTCTCGACAGCCAAGCTGAATGCTACAGGTCATAGGTGGGTGGGTGAACTTTCCGAGTTTGACTTTTCCATCAAGTATAGACCGGGAAAAAGTAACGCAGATGCAGATGGCCTATCCCGCATGCCTTTAGACATCAACTTATTCATGAGACAGTGTACAGAGGAGGTGGGTCAGGAAGTGTTTAGTGCAACAATGCAGGGAGTCAGTGTGCAGGGGGACACCCCCCCCAATTTGGGTAACACCAGTTTCTATAGAGACCTTAGAGTTAGTGAAAGATGCGAGTACACACCCTCAAAGAAAGTCTCTGACAACAGAGCAGATACGGGACAGTCAAGAAAGAGACAGTGTCATTGGCCCAGTCCTGCAGTACAGGAAGGGTGACCAGCATCCATCCCGGAGAGTTCTTAAAGCGGAACCGGCAGACGTCAGAGTGTTGATGAGACAGTGGGCAAAGTTGTATGTCAATGAAGAGGGGATTCTCTACAGGAAAGCCGGGGACAAACAACAGCTCGTCCTCCCAAAAGAGCATCATCAAACTGTGTTCCACGAGCTCCACAGAGAAATGGGACACCTGGGGGTAGAGAGAACTCTGAACCTGATCCAGGATCGATTCTATTGGGCCCACATGTACTCTGACATAGAACACTTTGTCACCCAGCAGTGTGAATGTCTCAAGTCAAAGCGACCTCCCAAAGCAACTCGAGCTCCCATGACATCCATCGTCACGACACGACCTGGTGAGCTAGTATGCATTGACTTTTTACATCTAGAGGCATGCAAACAGGGGTTTGAGTACATTCTAATAGTGATTGATCATTTCACCGGGTTTGCACAAGCCTACGCTACAAAGAACAAGTCTGCCAAGACTGTTGTTGACAAACTGTTCAATGAGTTCACACTGCGTGTCGGATTTCCGGACCGAATTCACCATGACATGGGGCGGGAGTTCGACAACCAGCTGATGGATCAACTCCGGAAGAGCAGTGACGTGCGGGGGTCCCACACCACATGTTACCACCCCCAAGGCAACGGGAAGTGTGAGAGATTCAACAGGTCGATCCTTGCCATGCTTCGCACCCTCACAAGTGAGCAGAAGGCTGACTGGAAAAGCTCACTGCCAAAGCTGGTGTACGCGTACAACTGCACTCGCAGTGGGGTCACAGGGTTCTCTCCCTACTACTTGTTGTATGGAAGGTCACCTCGCTTGCCAGTAGACCTGCTTTTCAACCTGCAGCCAAGAGAGTCAAAAGAGACTTACACTCAGTATGTACAGGACTGGCAAAACCGAATGCGACAAGCCTATGACATTGCTTCCAAAACAGCAGCCAGAGAAGCTCTGCGAGGCAAGAAAGGCTATGACAAAAGAGTGCACGGAGCTGATCTGCAACCTGGTGGACGGGTGCTTGTGCGCAACCTGTCACAGAGGGGCGGCCCTGGGAAGCTGAGGTCCTACTGGGAGAGTAAAGTGCATGTGGTGGTGAAGAGAAGGAGCGATGACAGTCCGGTGTATGAAGTAACACCAGAGGGGGGAGGTAAAAATCGTGTGTTGCACAGGAACCTTTTACTCCCATGCGACAGTCTGCCTCTAGAGACACCGGAACCAGGCCCTGCGACACCAGAGAGGGAAAGGCAGACACGGATAAGAAGACGACAACAACAGATCAACGAACCAGTGGAAGGCTCAGACAGCGACAGCAGGGATGACATTGAACTGGTATGTCGTTTTCCCTACCAACAAGAATTACTTCAGCGAGCTGCAGAGTTGGATCCAGAGGGAGTGCCATTTGCACCAGCTTGGATGATGCAAGATGGAGCAGCGGATCTGGAGGCGGCGACAGAGACTGACAACCGTGGCATCACAGCTGATGGAGATGGTGAGGACGTCACTGCAGAGCCTGGGGAAAGTCTACAAGAGTCATCAGAGGAAGAGTGTCCTGATCCGGCGGTGACTAGCTACCCGCAGCGACATAGACATCGTCCCCGAATGCTGACCTACAACACCTTGGGTGAGCCGACGTGGGTGGAGAGCCTGCATGCTGTGACTATGGCTCCAGCCTGCAAACCCCCAGTCATGTGGCGACCGTGGGCATCACCAGACGTTCAGGTAATGGGTTGAACTCACAGTACACCACACATCATTCTCTTGTGCAGAGAAGAGACTGTGAGAAAGAGAATGATTTAACTGGATGAACTGTGACTGGGAAGAAGAGACAGTTCTGAGAAAACACTGCACTGGCACTGTACAAATGAAGAAACTGGTAACAGACTACAAGCACTGAGGCCGAAATGAGTTCTGTTACATTTGTGAGTTGATCTAAAGTGAGTCATAGTACAGTAACTGATGTTATATGTGGTATAGGTCTAAAGGGACAAATACTTTGATAGAAGGGTACTAAATTAATTTGATGTCATGTTCCATTTTAAGAATAAGTAATATATTTTCAGGTAAAAAAAAAAAATTAAAAAAAAAGATTCAAGAGGTTTTCAAAAGGGTACACTCTTAAGTATCTGAAATGTCTGGAGACATTTATTAGTGAGGGGGAGAGTGTGGCGTACAGAGCCATATTCAGTTGATTTTCATTATTACTATTGTTATTACTATTATTATCAGTATCCTATCAGTATCATTATTATCCTTATTATTAATATGGTTATTTTGGTACTAAGATGATTTACATGTTCAGTTTGGGTACCATTCATGTTCTACATGTAATCATAATTTAATTCTAAGACTGGAAGAAATTGTGATGCAGTAGGGTGAAATTGCTAATTCCAACCAGCAGAGGGCGTGTTCGCTACACGGTGTGTGGAAAAGTTAAGCGTTGCGCGAGACCGCGGCGTACAGCCGTTAGAATCGAGCCCACACATTTCAGTTACGTTGTGTTTGAGAGTGTGTGGTGAACGAATGATATTAATTGTATATTTTGTGCTCTCTGCAGGTGAGGTTTTAATTATATATTTTTATGATGACTTTATTAATATGTTTTGGGGTGATTCAAGATTTTGGGTAATCTTAATGGGTTTTAGAAATGTTATTAATATCAGTTCAGGTAATTTTAATAGAACGGAAGTGGCGGTTAGTTAGTAGCAACCGGTAGCAACATTGGTTACCAAGGGCAACCGTGAAAGCAGAGAAATGAGCCGGAGCTCGCACAGCTCGCAGGCAGTTTATGCTACATATTGTGGCGTCCCACTGAAACTGGTGAATAATAAGCGGCCCGTTTTATACCGTTAATCTACAGAGTTTATTTAATTAAGGACTGTTATGGTCGTAAACACACAGCGTTTAACAAGTTACGTCTAAACCAGAACTAGACACACAAAACATCCGGTATGCAACGTGAGCTGGTCCTTCAGAATAAGAATGTGAAAAAAGGGAACAATGTCGCTACAATATGAAGTATAATAAGTTACGTGATAAAAACATGATTGATGTGACAATATAGAAACATGATGGGTGACTTTATATTTTTGGGACAAGTTGGTTTAATACACACGATTGGAATGAGATGTATATGTTAAAATATGTTTGTGATTTTCCTGTTCAAATAGAGAATCGAGCCCACACATTTCAGTTACGTTGTGTTTGAGAGTGTGTGGTGAACGAATGATATTAATTGTATATTTTGTGCTCTCTGCAGGGTTATAAATAAATAAATAAATAAATCTTTAAATTAAATGTGTAGTGGAGGTCGGCTACGCATCTGTACCACGCTACATGTACGTGACGAGCGCTGAATGCAGCACGGGTAGAATTGTGGGATAAACAGGGTGGCTCATTCTGTGCATGAGTCAATGCATTAAAGAAAAATATCGCGTTAATTCTACAAATTAATCGACCTGCGTTAACGAGTTGATTTTAATGGCCCCACTTTTTACAGATTTTAGGACAGCCACACTAACTTAGGCAATTATGATAAATTTGCTTACAACATTGATCTTAAATTTTACATCTTTCATTTTCATATCTTTGCAATCCAACTTTGACTGTTGCAGGAGCATCTCTGCAGAGCATGCATCTTGGGTCTTGTCTGATGCGGTAGACCTCAGTCTCTATTGCTCATTTGTGTCAAATGCCTGTTCTAGAATTGCGCTGCTCTTTCTAGAATTGCGCTGCTCTGGGTGGCTGCATGTTGGAGAGGCTCTGTTGGCTACATATTAAGTTTTGTTTTTTTGTACATTGGTTCCTCTTTTTTCCTAAAGAAGATTGCATTTTTTTGACCTGTATACTTTCTAGTTTTTGGTGCTGTGAAGCTGGAAGGATTTTGGCTGCAAATTTTTCCCTTTTTGACAATTTGTTAGGATGCGTAACCATGGCAACAATGTGGTTTACAGCCGGGAGCAGCTCATTAGCATCCCAAAAGCTGAAATAATACCTCAACTGAAGCCACAAATCCCTGATGAGTTGATAAAGAGGAGACGTGGATGCAGAGCGTGAGCGAAAAGGAGACAGAGAAAGAGGAAGTTCAAGCCATCTCTTCCATCGATCATAATGGGCAACGTAAGATCACTGGCTAACAAGATGGATGAAACAAGGACTCAGCCAGAGTACCGTGAATGCAGTGTTATGTGTTTTACTGAGACGTGGCTGCTGGATCATATCCCCGACTCCACCATCTCTCTACCAGGCTTCCTGACTGTACGAGCAGACAGAGATCTGAAGACGACCAGAAAAAGAAAATGTGGTGGAGTAGCAGTGCTTGTCAACAACAGATGGTGTCATCCAGGACATGTTACTGTGAAGTGTCGTCTCTGCAGCCCAGATGTCGAACTCTTGGCAGTGAGTTTTCGTCCACATTATTTACCAAGAGAGTTCACCAGTGTAATTTTGGCAGTTGTTTACATTCCACCTTCAGCCGTTGCCGACACTGCATGTGATGTCATCAGTTTCGTTGTTGCTAAGCTATAGACACAGCACCCCAATGCATTTGTGGCAATATCTGGTGAATTTAATCATGCCTCGCTCTCTACTACACTTCCAACATTTCAAAAGTTTGTCAGCTGCTCTACAAGAGAAAACGGGACCTTGGATTTGTTTTATGCAAATGTAAAGGATTCATACACGTCCAAACCAAGACCTCCTCTGGGACAATCAGATCACAATCTTGTTTTTCTCTGTTCAGAATATAAACCACTTGTTCAGAGGCAACCTGTGTCAAAACGAACTGTGAGAAAATGGTCACAGGAAGCTGAAGAAGCCCTGCAGGGTTGTTTTGCAACCACAGACTGGATGACTCTTTGCCAAGAACATGGCGAGGGCATCAATGCCATGACTGAGTGTGTGACTGACTATATAAACTTCTGTCTGGACAACATCATCCCCACCAGAACAGTGAAATGCTTCCCTAATAACAAACCCTGGATCACCAGTGACCTGAAGGAACTGCTAAACAAGAAAAAAAGAGCCTTCAGGGAGGGAGACAGGGAATTAGTGAGGAGTATACAGAAGCAACTTAAGGTCAAGATCAGAGACAGCAAGGAGGCATACAGGAAGACGCTGGAGAACAAACTACAGAGGAACATTATCAGAGATGTCTGGTCAGGAATGAGAAAGATCACAGGTTTTAAGGACAGGAAGGATTGGATAGATGGAAGTCTGGACAGAGCCAATGAACTGAACATATTCTTCAACAGGTTCAGTTCAGGAGCTAGCTCAGCATCCCCCTCTCCTGTTCCCAGCCAAACAGACATCTCACTCTCCTCTGACCAACAGCTTTCATGTTACACCTCGGATGTTTTATCCTTCACCTCAGCCTTGGACTCTTCTAATTCCACAAGTTTGACATCAACCAAGTCAGGAAATGCTGCTACCCCCTTTGTCTCCCCCTCCCACTTGTCTGTCTCCAAAAGTCAGGTGAAGAGGCAGCTGGATAAAGTGACCCGGAACAAGGCTGCAGGTCCAGATGGTGTCAGCCCCAGAGTCCTGAAGGCCTGTGCAGAGCAGCTCTGTGGGATTCTGCAGCACCTCTTCAACCTTAGCCTAACTCAGGAGAAGGTTCCAGTGTTGTGGTACTGGAACATCCTGCCTTGTTCCAGTACCCAAAAGAACTCGCCCATCAGTCATCAATGACTATAGACCTGTTGCCCTGACATCCCACATCATGAAGGTCCTGGAGAGACTCCTGTTGGCACCCCTGAGTAAGCAAACATGAACGTATCAGGACCCACTGCAGTTTGCTTATCGCTGTGGCGTTGGAGTTGAAGATGCCATCATCCACCTACTTCAACCAACCCACTGTCATCTGGACAAAGCAGGCAGCACTGTGAGGATCATGTTATTTGATTTCTCCAGTGCATTTAACACAATTCAGCCTGATTTGCTTTGTCAAACTCCTGAAGACACAACTGGAGCCCTCAACAATCACCTGGATCAATGACTACCTGACCAACAGACCATAATTTGTGAGACTGAAGAATTGTGTGTCAAACCAGGTGGTCAGCAGCACAGGAGCACCACATGGGACCGTACTCTCACCATTCCTTTTCACTCTGCACACCTCAGACGTCCAGTACAAATCAGAGACCTGTCATCTGCAGAAATACTCAGATGTCTCTGCAATTGCCGGGTGTATCAGAGATGGACAAGAAGCTGAATACAGAGAGCTGATGGACCGCTTTGTGACATGGTGTGGAAACAATCGTCTCCTCTTGAATGTGAACAAAACAAAGGAGATGATTGTAGATTTCAGAAGAAACAGGGATAAGTCAAAAACTGTTTCCATCATGGGAGTAGAAGTGGAGGTGGTTGAGGTGTATAAATACCTCAGAGTTCACCTTGACAACAGACTGGACTGGAGGCGCAACAGTGAAACCGTCTACAAGAAGCGACAGAGCAGACTGTACTTCTTGAGGAAGCTTAGGTCCTTTAAGGTTTGCAGCAAGATGCTGGAGATCTTCTACAAGTCTGTTGTGGAGAGTGTAATCTCTTCAGCCGTCATCTATTGGGGTAGCAGCATCAGAGCCAGGGATTTAAATAGGCTAAACAACCTGATAAAGAAGGCTCGTTCTGTTCTTGGGACAACTGTGGAACATCTGGAGATGATGCAAAGAAGGATTCTTCATAAAATCTAAAAAATTATGGACAACCCTGAGAATCCTCTTCATGAGACAGTCATACAACAGAGCGTTTTCAGTCGGAGGCTTCTTCAGTTTCGCTGCAATACAGACCGCTACAGGAAATCCTTCCTGCCCACAGCTATCATCATCTACAACAACTCCTTAAAGAATTAATTATATGAGCTATGCCAACACTTAATTTCCCTCTGGGATCAATAAAGTATTTTTGAATTGAATTTGAATTGAATTGTTCTACTCTTTTCCATGATTAGTGCCTCTAAGCAGTCATTCCATCCAGCTTTCTGTAGCCACGGGCTGGATGAAATTGCTGACCACCATGATTCGATAGTACACACCACAGAAAGGTTCGTGCCTTAATGGCTGTTCCTCTGATCATCTTCTTGCATGGTTTTTTGGGAAATTTTGTCGCCCAAAGGAACATTGTCAAGTTGGGGAAATCGGGACATTCTTAAGGGTAGAGAATCTTCAATTGCAAGCATGCAACTGTTCTACCAAGCCCAATAAAAGAGGCTAGTATAGATTTGCAAATGTATATCATTCACTCATTTAAACTTTTTCACATTTGGTATACGTGCACAACAACAATCTATTTTATTGGTATTTTATGTCATTGATCTCAACAAAGTTTACTTTGATAGGAATCTCATAGGTTCTGTGAAGGCCAAGGTTAGGCTTTTTTATTTATAGATAGTTTAAATATGAAAATTGTACGTTTATAATCTAGCTGTTTTTCCACATACTAAACATGAAACATAACTTTAGAATTTGTATTGATATAAATATTCCCTTCTGCAAAAAAAATAAATATATATATATATATATATATATATATATATATATATATATATATATATATATATATATATATATATATATATATATATATATATATATATGCAAGTCTGAAAAGTAAGAATAATAATGCCTCCAGAAATATCATCTTTGTCATTATGAAGGTTGCATTGACAGGGAGTATAAATTACTTCTTCAGGCAGTCTAGTGGTATATAGGGATGTTGGTGGTTTTGCAGTTAAACTACATTCAGCCTCAGCAGCTCAGAATAAATTCATTTTTCAACATCGATCTATCAACTAAGAAAATTCCTTAGCATTAATATATGTCACACCTAACACCATAAAGGTTATCCTCTGAGCAAATGGTAGTCCATTAGAGAAACATGATAAAAGCTCTATTACAAAAACAGGCCTAAATCAGATGCATTAACCTTTTTACCATATAAATCTACACTTATTCAGAGCCTCAACCATTAGCTCACACCTCACAGAATACAGCAATTTAACCAATCAGCTCCAAGATGGGAGAAATCAGATAAAACCACGGTAGCTCCACATTTCTGAGAGTTGCATGATTCGAATAAAAAGGCTTTTGTTGGTGAGCTATAAGATGCTTCCTCAGTATGTTACAGAAAAACAAGAAGGTCTACAGCAAATTAAAGGTTTCAGCTATATCAGGGATGCAGACATGCTTATAATGACATGGCTAATATACTGATGTACAGCCAGTAAACTGTGACCCATGCACTTTTGAATCATTACTGCTAAGCCAGCCATCTGTTTGTTCTTAAAATAGTCAACTGATGAGTGAAAATTGTGACCTTCCTAATGATGCAAGAGAGAAAAAGGTCAGAGGATGACAGACTTCAGCAGGACTCATTCTCTGACTGACATTGGGCATCTAGGTTACAGGAAGAGGTTTATGAGCATGGGCTGAAATCTCAACATAGATCAAGGCAGGAAACATTCCAGAAAGGTATTCAAATTTAAGCAAGGAGACAATTATTTAGATGATATAATTAAACAACTGTTGAAAGATGCAATTCTTAACAATACATTGTTAAGTTTGCAGGATCACATAATTAAAGAACCAATAAATGGGGTCAATTTTAACCCCATATCTGAGCATCCTAAAAACAAGATTTTAGCTCGTTTTGAATTTTGTGCCTTTTTAACGGTTTTATATATTATAAGTAGAATACATTTCATAATATTTTACAATAGATCAAGATCAAGAAATGTTTTAGTTTGTAGTTGCCCAAATAATTAACAGGTTACAACATTGGGTACCAAACAAAGTTATATATTTTCTTACTTACAATGTTCTAGGAGAGCATTTAGGACAAAGTAATTATTAATAATATGTCCGGTGAGTCTTTAACAATGTAGCCCACTTGATCCCAGATTGAAAAACAAAATTAATGTAGAAAAATAACTGTGATGATGAAAAATTGATGGATAAATTGCATCAAGGGGTAATTCAGTAATTCAAATAAATACAGAAACAAACAAAAGCACATAAACTCTTCATACACCATGAGCTGGCAAATTGCGGTAGTTTTATTTTCTGTGCACATGATTTTAACTCCAAAGTTCTTGGTCCTTTTTCTGTTATTACACTTCTCCTTTTGGGACAGTTATATATCTTTCCTGAGTCATACTCCTAGTGAAACCATCTTCAGTGCTAAAAGATGAAATTATTCAGGTCATTTTTGCATCCAGCCCACAAATGCTAGACCCATACATTCTGTGCAGCAATATCCAAAAGCTACTGACAAGCGAGACAGGCCATCTTCAGCTCAAAGCTTTGCAGAATTATTTCTCCAGCAGCATCTTGTCTAGGCTTTTCAAGTCCTGTTCCAGCCCATTATTGATCAGCGATTTCATTCTTCCCAGACTCCCTCATGCTCAATAACCCATTTCTCCTCAATCGAAAGTCTGCATGTTCTGGAGCTTTGCCAAAACTTGTTTGAGGGCTACATTATGTCTCTCACTGTCGTTCATTTTACAATCATCTAAAGGATCCAGCCAGGCATTCATTAAAAGTATTAGTCAGGATACATTTAGTCTATATCATCTTTTGTCCAAACACATCCTACTATGTTATGCTGTGTTTCTCTCTCAGCTTCTTCATCAGAAAGTGACTATGAACAACTTAAAATGAATAAAATCTGATTGAGAAATTATGTAAAACCTAATCAATAAAAAAAGAAAAATCAGCAAAGATTCATATTGTTTATTTTGTTAGTTGTCTCTTTTTCAGCTAAAGCATAAGCACTTTATGGGAAGAACAACACTCTTCGGTGTGGATGGAGACACTAAGTAAAAAAGAAAGTTGGCACTTTTCCGTATTAGGTATTAAAAGATGAAGTTAGGAGAAGCACAGAGGTGAAGGAAGCTACTTAAAAGAAAGCTGTATTTTCTAAAAGATGTAAACAAGTCAGTGGTTTATTCAGGCTACAAGAGAGTAGGGTTGCTTGATAGCAGGAACAAAATACAAATTGAAATAATCTTAAATACTGGAATGATGATACTGACCCCAATTAAATCACATATCTTCTCTTTCTTTTCCTTAACTTTGATATCTCTACTACCCCCCATCTACCTTAGCATCTTAGCACTAAAATCCACATAAAAAGGTAACAAAAGTCAGATGACCAAATGCATATCTTGCAAGAGGGGGCCAGGCTACCAAATATTGCATCTAAATAGTACTTTCCAATTGTAATAATGCACGACTTGAAAGTGTAAGGACAATTAGCGGTGATTATACTGTACAGCTCTGCTAGAGAGTGAGAGTGGGAGAATGAATGCGTATATATAAATACATTTAAAAAAAAGAGTAAACTGTGCAAAGTTGCCGTTTCATCCTTTTGTGTTTTGAACCTATAGGTAAGGATCTATATTAGGGAAATACTAAATCAATTATATACATATAGAATGTTTTAGACATGCTAGTCATGCTTGCTGTGTAAATTCCTACTATAGGATCTGTCAATTCTATAATCATTTTGTCTTAGCTTTTTAAAGGAAAAAGCGGCAGCTCTCGCTCACATACACCATGAAGTCATCTCTGCAACTAAAATTAATTAACAATCACTTACAGCAGAAAGGTCAGAAAAAAAACCTCTTAGAACGTTGCAATAATATCTGCTCGTGTTATAGGTCCTGAAGATAATTTAAGATAAACCAAAACTGGTATCGGCAGGTCAAAGCTTTGAAATACCGGCGATCACAAAACAGACTTCTGTCATGCTTTTTTTACTTTACATAATTTTTATGCAGTAAAAAAATACCCCCCAGTTGTACATATCCTCCATCAGCCAAAAAACGTCTCATAACTGAAGAGATGTTAAACAGAGTTGTTTCAGGAAAACTGACAACGCATCCGACTACTTGGTGAAACCTTCTGTTATTAATTATTCTTTTATTTTAGCTAATGTCAACAAATACAATGGGCTTTATGTCCTACCATACCTACAGTTTAAATATTGTGTATCAAAACATAATCAAATTAATAGAATGAAGTGTGTATCAGATGGCCTTGTGTGAACAGTGAATAGACGGCCCACTGGTTCCTACAAAATAACAGTATGACATTTAAAGAGTGACTCAACTGTGAACGACAGCAGCAAGGGCCTCTTTCATAAGTGTGAGTGTCGACCTACACTTTTTATTTATTTTTTTTTTTTAAGTTTACTGAAATAATAGTAGCACACAGAACCAGTATTGGTTTGTGTCGTTTTGCTATGTCCCGTTATCACATTTCGTTTATTTTATAGCGGAGTTTTAATAAAGAAGGCACTCCTCATTGCACTGGTTTCAAATTGCCACTTTTCATTTAGGGTTCTTGTGTTTTCAAATCAAATTATTCTAAAAACACAAGACAACTCCCCGAGACTGAAGTGGTGAGGTCGTGTTGGCAGACAATTACTGAAAAAGGCTTGAATGAGTCCTTTAATTTCTTCTGTGTAATGGTTTGCTGACACATGCCTTTGCTGTATATGAGAAGTGAGAGGCGAAAGAACGGTTTCCCACTTTGGCTGTGATTTTTCACAGATTTGTACCATTTACATGTAGATTGCATTTGCAATTTTCGGGAAATAAACTGCCATAGAAACCAGGCATTCATGGTCATAATAATCAGTGGTACGCTCAGAAAAGCTGAGGCATAATCAGAGAGAAGTGCTGAGGTAGTGAGCAGGTTCCCGAGAGGCTGCTGTGGAGAAGCTTATAAATACTTCTTTTTACTGTACCTTTTCTTGGATTTCCTGCTTCTCCTTTGTGGCTTCTTCCAGCTGGGCCTGCAGGTCACTGATCTGGCTCAAGTCCCTTGCTGACTATATCACACAAATACACATGCAGACACAAAAAAAAAAAAAAAGGATTAATCTTTACGAATTATTAAACAAGACAGGGTGAGATGTGAGCATTTCAGACATGTTTCAATTATCTTGGAACAAAATTAGTTTCAATGTTAATGGCTCATAAAAACAGCAGGTTCAACTACAGTAATTTTTCATGTGGTTTTGATGTAGAGCATTTCTCTCTGATTTGAAAGCACATGCTGTGTTAGAAAAGAAAACAGCAACTGCACTGCAGAAAAGATGTAGTTTTAGAAATGTTTAATTTTTAAACTCGATCACAGTTAAGTGCTGCACCTAAGGACATGGGTATGATGTACATTTTAGATCAACCTCATGTCTAAGGAAAATATTATCAAACATAACAAATGTCCTTAGAAAATAAAAGAAACAGCAACATGTTCCTATAAACCAATGATTAGATGTCAGAACAAATGGACTCAGATAAAACAAAATCGGACAAAATGACATTAGAAACGAGAAAAGCAATCAAAGAGCGCAGACCTCAGCCAGGAGCACCCCCCACCCCCCGCCTCCTATGTTATCTAATTCTAACCTTCAGTACTTTTTCAATAAAACATCTGTTAATGAGACACATGGCTGTGTTTGTGCCGTCGCTGTGCTCTTCCAGCAGAGGCGGCAGATTTGCGCATGCATGATTAATTTGCTGTGCATCTGCACCAACCGTAGCTAATCGTAACTGCGTGAAGTCAGCCTACTGGGAGCTCTCTGAGACATGTGAGGAGTCCACCATAACACCGCTAGTCGGTGGGTAGATATCCGCTTCATGTCAGATCAACCCCAAAATTAATTCATTTGTTCCTGGTCTCATAGCAAACATTTCCTGAACATTTCATCCAAATCTGTGCATAACTTTTGGAGTTATGTTGCTGACAAAAAGGCACAAAAACACTACCTCCTAGTGGAGGTAAAAGTGCTTCAAAACAAATGGATACAGACTCACATGGACTCAGATAAAATGCAGAACTCCAAATGCATCAAAACAAATTCAGACTAACGGCACTAGACCTTCCTTCTTTCGGTGCATTACAACCCCCTTCAGTCTCATTTCTCGAGCCTACATAAAAAGAAGTGTAGCTGCTTCAAATATCAAGATGTGTAAACTTAAAGAACACCGCATCACTGTGGTACTGTCATTAAGGGAATGCTTGGTTAAAAGTAAACTTGGTATGCTAAAAGTCTAGAGCAGTATTTTCTTTAAGCTCGATGTAGACTAGCTAGCCAAGCCAAAAGTATGGCTATTTACCCAGCTAATATGAGACCTCAGTGTTACCCTGTATAGAGCAGAGATGTAAAGAAGCACATTTATTCACGTTATTTCCCAGACCTCAGCATGTCATGAATTGTAGACTGGTCATCAATCTTTTCATGGCACATTTCTTAGGAATACTACTGGTCTTTGCATCGACATATCAAATGCATTCAAACAGATGACGGAAATTCCGTAAAGGTTGAGCGACCTGTGCAACTGCTGCTTTGTGCTTCTTCATCAGTTCATTCATGTCTTCCTGATCCTCCTCCATGCGAGACTGCAGGTCATTCTTTTCTCTCTGCAGACGGCTGACCTGCTCCTCCAGCTAAGTGACAGATAAAAAAACACACCACAGTACAAAATGTCAGGATTTATTCATGAGCTATTAAAATATGATAAACGATGATTAGCTGGCAAAGCCAGAGTATTCCTGGAGTTTCATCTTGCTTCATAGAAACACAATCTAGACAGGGTTCTGGCTGGAGGATGACACCAATTGGAGATAATCAATTGGCTCATTTAGGCCAGAGAAAGTGCAGTGTGTGCAGGGTCCTGGTGGTGTCCTATTTGGAGTTTCAGCTGGTAAAACGCCAGTTCTCAATATGAATTCTCTAATCTAAGACATTTGCAAGAACCTCCCTTGCCATAAATGTAGCAATTAAAAACCAAAACTGAGACACACAGCACACTGTGTGTAATCCCAAGAGACACAAATATCCTCAGTCTATGAGTCGAAAATGTAGGAAAATGTCTCGTGAGACAGCTATTAATGAGCATACTGAGAAAGAAAAAAAAAAAACATTCAGCAAAGCTCATTTAACCATTAGAGCAAAATGTTGAAATCAGACATATGCCAAAGGGCGTTTATTATTTTAATATCCCAGCATGGCCTCTTGTATGCATATAAATGAGAACCCTGCTGCAATTTGAAGAGTGAGAGTTTGAAATGCACAGGCCCTTAAGTAATTACACATTGTTTTTTCTGGGGGGGGTTCTCATTAGAAAAGCGAATATAAAAAAACAACACCACCACAAGTACAGAGAAGAAGTCTCAGCAATGTAAAAGAAAACAGTGTAGGCACTGATGGGTCAAAACGTACACAGTGTTGATTACATTTTAAATAGAAAAACATTTTGTGTTGGACATAAACTGAAGAGCAAGCTGAAGTTTTATTAGTCAGAGCAGACATTCCTTTATACTAATACTATGTTGTAAAACCAGATGTGAAAACTCACCGCCATCTTCGTTTTGACCACATCTTCCATTTGAATATGCAAATCCTCAATTTCAATCTCCATGCCCTTTCGAGCTTTCACTGCGGCTGCACAAGTAAACTCTGACTCCTCCAGCTGCGAGGCGCAGTGGGAAACGTGCAGGAAGGAAGTGAAGGACAAACGTTAGTGGGCTGAGATCAAGAATCCCTGCTGGATATGATGAAAGATTTCTCAATTGTTGCCATTTTTAAAGTCTGAAAAGCCCTTTTTGTTCAGCTTATTTTTCTCACATATTAAAGGCTACAGTACTGTCATCTGTTGAGTTAGAAGCAAAATGATCCCCAGAAGGACATACTTGATTTTTGAGCTGGACAATCTCCCTTTTGCTGGGGGCGTTACTCTTCAGGTGGTCCAGCATGATCTGTGCGTCAGCCAGAAGGACTTTTGTTCTCTTCAAGTCTTTCTTTAGCCTCTTTTCGGTCTCCACATCCCTCTGGGTGACCTAAATAATGAATCACGCCTCTGTAGTTATTACTATTACACATGGCCATCTAACCTCCATATAAACTCAGAGCGCCTCTCAGGATTCAAAAGCATTTTATTTCCAATCAAGAGAAGTGGCCCATCTATAAATTACACACACCTTAATGCACAAGCAAAGAGTTAAGGCAGTACCTGGTCCTGGGAAATCACAAGCTTGGACTCCAGCTCCCGTTTTTCACGCAAGACTTTCTGTTTGTCGTCGTACTCCTCCTCCAGCTGTACCTCCATCTGTTTGAGCTGCAGGAAACAACAATGTCAAAAACGCAGGAGAGGAATATCAGTTAAAGTCACACATGCATCATGAGCCACTTGGTTAGACATCACTGTTTAGAGCTGCAAGCACTTACTGGCATCAAACAAAATACTTATCCTCTATTTGTAATTCAGTTTTGTCATAGATAAATAGGATCTTACAAAAAGATTCATACCCCGTGAACATTTGTCAGATCTAATTTTGTTATAACCTCAATGTATTTTATTGGAATTTTATGCAATAGACAAACAAAGTCACACAAAAATATGAAGTGAAGAGAGTTGAAAAGTGTGACCTGCATCTTTATTTAGCCCCCTTCACTCCAACATCCCTTACAGAAAGTCCAATCAACTGCTCATAGAAGTCGCTTAAGCCAAGGAAGGAAGGAAGGAAGGAAGGAAGGAAGGAAGGAAGGAAGGAAGGAAGGAAGGAAGGAAGGAAGGAAGGAAGGAAGGAAGGAAGGAAGGAAGGAAGGAAGGAAGGAAGGAAGGAAGGAAGGATTCAATTCAATTAACAACTGGAAAATCATAATGTGTAGTCTGTCTTTCAACCTGTCATTTTCACTTACTTAGCTGATGAAATGTAATGTTTTTTTGCTTGTTTGTTGGTTTTTGTTCTTCTAAATCATGTAAAGCACTTAGAATTCCCTGGTTGCTGAAAACGTGCTATATCAAAAAAATTGCCTTGTCTTGAAAACGGTCAATGTTGTTGTTTAGGAATGTTTAAATAAGACTGAGCAGATATTTGAGACTAAAAAATGTTTTAATCATCTTGGAGTTGTTTTGATACTTAGACAATCCTGTATATGAGATGTACTTGAATGCACCATAAAAGAACAGCTGTTCCCCTCTGGTCAAAAGAACTGTCAATTACCAGTGAGTTGTCACAACTTGTATGTCGTGCACCGTTTTGGACTAGTTGAATGCTGCAGGTAGCTGCATGTGGACTTTAGCAATTTTTTCGTCCTCTGTACCAGTAATGTTTACATTCAGCGTGTCTTGTTTTAGGTGACTAATTTAGTTAGGTGCAGAGCAAGCTACATACTCTAATGCTGCTGAAAGATGTGCAACTGACCTTAAGTTTTAGTTCGGTGCACCTTTCTTAATCCACTTCAGCTGTATGAGTAACCATTATGTTTCTAATTAGCCGGGTTTAGTGATAGCTAGGAGTCCTCTGTTTTTGATTTTCTTTTTGGTCTAACTTTTTAAAGCTGCACTACAGAACATTGTACTGACCAGTAAGTTTTGGATATGTTTAGGTACAAAACAATGTGGTATTTGTTTGGCACGTGCATACCGAACCAACGGGGTGGCACCAGATATTTTCAGTATGAATATGTGTACCGTTACACCACTATTAAATAAGAGTCTACTTGTATGACATTTTTTTTCCCTCAGAAAATGTTGAAATATAAGATATTTTTGGAAGAGCAGCAACAGGGATTACATTGTTAAAAGAAAAACATAAGAAACCCCATTTACAGTTTACCAAAAGCCATGCGGTGACAGAACAAAACTAGAAAAGCACTCAAAGAGCGCATTCACCCTCCCATCCCCATGTTGTTCTTTAATTCTAACTTTCGGTACTTTTCCAATATCATGTCTATTACTGAGATGCATGGCTATGTCTGTGCCGTCACTGTGCTCTTCCAGCAGAGAGGGGAGATTTGAGCATGCATGATTAATTTGCTATGCATATGCGTGGTGGGGCTGATGCTGTCGTCGGTGAGCTTTCTGACATGGGAGAGGAGTGGAGGTTACCACCGCTGGTCGGTAGGTGAATAAACGCTTCAAGTTGGATCAACCCCGAAATTTTAATCAGTTGTTTCTGGTCCCATTGCGGACATTTCCTGAAAATGTCATTGAAATCCCTCCATAACTTTTTGAGTTATGTTGTTAATAGACAGACAGGCGGGCACAAAAACATTACCTCCTGGAGGAGGTAAACATAGAAGAAAGTGCTCTGGTCAAATAAAAATGTGTGGCCTTTTTCAAAGTGCTAGGCATGATGAAAAAACTAAGTTACAAATAGCATGGTGGCAGCATCATGCTGTGGTCAAACTTTTCTTCAGCAGAGGCAGGGAAGCTGGTCAGATTTGATAAGACAATGCTAAATGCTGAGAAATCCTGGACAAATACCTTCTATAGCATATAAAAGATGTTTGACTGGAGTAGAGATTTACCTCACACTGGGCAAAACAAGGCAACTCTATTGGTATAGCACACTTTCAACAACATGTCAATTCAAGGTGTTTTGGGTGATTAGGGTAAAAAATAAAAGCAGTAATAAACCAACAGTAAAAGCATAAAACACAACATTAGAGACACATAACATGACACACTAAAACATATGAAATCCCAGCTACTATTAATCAGTTACTCAAAGGCAGCTCTACACAGATGGGATTTTAACCTTGATTACGGTATTGTGGGAAGATTACTGTAAACACTAAGTCAGAGCTATGATGGAGTAGTTTAATAGAAGCATATTAATATGTTACAGTCATCAAGTTATTTCAGCCTGAAACCCCAATCTGTCTCATAATTGGTGTCAAAATTCCAAAGTTCATTCTCACAGATGCTCTCCATCCAGTCCATCCAAAGAATGGGCAGGAACACCAGAGACCAAATATAAAAGCTGGAAAAGCAACAGCCTGAAAGACCTGCTGCTGTAACTGTAGTACAAGGTGGTTTTACAAAGTGTCGACTCAGGGGCCTGAAGACCAATGCAAACCAAGTTTTCAGATTTTTATTTTCTTTAAAAATAAGCAAGCAATGTCTAATTTTTCTTTCACTTCTATATTACACACTGCAATGGGTCGTTCAGTCACATACAATCTCATTAAACTACACGGACCTGATTGTAAAAAGAAAAATGTAAAAAAAGATCAAGTGGTATGGACACTTTTGCTAGGCACTGTATATCCATCCAGTAGGGTTATTGAAATAAGAGTAATATTTTTGCACTTGGTGCTTGACAGTTTTTACAAATGCTTCATCCTTTGCATTACAAATAATGAGAATTTATTTTGGCTTCTGTTTCAAAGACTGAATGCTTTTGCAGGAAATAATTCCTAAAAATAGGCTTGGGTAAAATACAATGCACTTCAACTCATTTGTGAACACTAGTGTCTGTTTCTCTGCTGCTTTGATTGGGTCTGGCTAATTGATAGTTGAGAGAAGAGAGGATATGAATAAGAAAAATTAATGCACAAAGAGTGAAAATGAGCAACGCCTACCTTCTTACTGCACGACCGCCTGATTTCCTCCACCTCTTCATCCTTGCTCTCAATCTCTTTGGAGTGGGTCTGCCGCTGCCTCTCCATCTCCATCTCAAGTCTCAGCTTAGCCTGAGTGCAAGATAAGGACATGGATTGCAGCTTGTGACAGATATACGGAGACCATACTAGAATAAATTAATGATGTTGGAGCAGTTTCATGTTTTGGAAAAAAAAAATGAAACAACTTGGAACTATAGAAGGAGTTGAAACAGTAAAAAAAAGAAAAATACAGGTACCTGCTCCAGCATTTGGATCGTTCCAGCCTGCTCATCCAACTCCTCTTCCTGATCTTTCACCTTCGCCTCAAGGTCATGAAGTTGCTTCTTTAATTTGGCCAGCGAGGCCTCGTCCTTGGACTCCTGGGAGGACAGATCCTGTAGCTCAGCCTCCAGTTGCTGCACTTTCACAGTGGCGGCGTACAGTTCTGTGTCCTTGTCCTGTGGGTGAGAGGCGCACAGCACAATTTAGACCTCCGGACGAGCCAGGCAACTGTAGATCACTCAGAGAACAGAAGAAAGAGGAGGCTTACCTGCAGCTGCTGGCGGAGGTTAAATATCTCACCGGTCATTAAGTCTTTCTCCCGAGCCAACTTCTCCCGCTGGCTCTTTTCTCTTTGTACCTCGTCCTGAGCCTGGTTCTGCTCCAGGTCAAATCTGGGCCACAAACAAAACAGAAAATCTTAGCTTTGCATTAAAACACTTTGAACTACGCATACTATGATATACAATTCGTCGGCACAAAAGATTTTACAGGAAGGTACAGTTTGAATAATATATATATATATATATATATATATATATATATATATATATATATATATATATATAAAAATATATATATATATATATGCATATAAATAATTTTAAACATTAATGTAAGAGTAAAACTTTGCTGTTAATTCATTTAGATGAAATGTATGACATGGTAAGACAGTACACAGAAAGCCAGTTCTGTAAAACATTCCATTTTACAAATGATATCCACATTTAAAGACACGCATTTAGCTTTATCTCTCTCTAACCCTTTTATCCCCTTCTTTTGGCTAAAACTTTAGCCATGGCTTTCGGGCGTCTCCAGAATGTTTTTCTTCAACTGTCTCAGGCAGAAAACTCTTATTGTTAGTGAACTTAACAGCTAAGTGTTTCCTGCTGACAGCTTGTCGTAATTCCCTGTATTTCCCTCTGAAGTGCAGCTGAAAATAATTTCACCCACAGAGCATCTTCAATTAGCCACAGGGGAGAGATCACATTATGCCACAGCGATAGCTTCTTAAGTGCTTAAAGTCTAAGTCATTTTCTCCACTAATGCAATTCTGCAGATTACAGACCATCCCAGCTACTATTTGAATTACAGAAAACTTGAGAATTATGCGAGCGGGCATTCGTGTTGGGCAATCCCGTGAGGGAGGAACAGAGCTTGAAATTCTCTGTGATGTGTGTTGGTAATTAAAAGACGGAAGAGGCGAAGACCGTTTGAAACTGACTTCCTCTGTTTTTTCTCCAAGTCGTGGTTGCGGCTCTGCAGGCCCTCCAGATGAAGCTTGGTGTCCTGCAGCTCTGCAGTCAGCTTTTGGCACTTCTTCTTCAGCTGCTGCACAGAGCGCTGCAGATCCTCATTATCTGTCTGCAAATCAGCCAGCTGCATCATGAACACACACACACACACACATATTAGCAAACATGTCTATTATTTTCTTTTGATAGCACAATACATATCCCTGTACAAAACACTGTTACAATTTAAACAGAGATGCATCCATAAATTGACTGGAGGCTGAAACTGGATGATTTTAGCCTCGACTGGCCCTGACAGGTGAAGGGCCAGTAAAATCTTCTATCTTTTTTTTCATTAGCAAATGTCCCTAATAATCCCCCTCAGGTCAGGCTGAAAACAACACTCGTAAGGGTAGAAGCTATTACAAAGTGAAGAAGGCTCGTCAGTTTCAGAGAGGTGCTTAACATTTGGTCTGTGGTAGCAAAGAGAGTAAAAAAGCTGGAAAACTTATTTTCAAAGCATGTGAGAGATTTATTTACGCCACAAAAGTGAAAGAGAGAATAAGTCTTTCAGCAAACAACAGAAAGGATAAAGGGAGTGCAGCAAAGCTCATCTACTTTATACTTTTTGAGTCTGTTACAGAATATGCTGGATTTAGAAATCCTGGACAATCTTTGGAAATCTTAGGGTTAAGGGGAAAAAATAAATAAAATAAAAAAATCTACATTTTCTAGATTATGCAGTTAAGTCCAAAATTATTCATACTCCCGCAGATATAGATTTAAAATGATTTTTAGTCAACCAATAAGTTTGCTTCTGGTATGAAATAAGACAGACATCAAAATTTTTTTGAAGGATTGTCAATTTTGAAAAAAACAAATTCCTAACATTTTTTTCTTTAATTAAAAAAATTTACTCGTAGCATTCTCAATATTTAACACAAAAATCTTTACTAGCATTAAAGCAATCAAACCCTTCCTATTTATTGCCGAGCAGATTTTTGCACATTTCCACTAGTATATAGTATATAGTATTTGCGGTGATTAGCCTTACATCTTTGAGATTAGCCATCACTCTAACCTTTAGGCCTATCTCCTTTCACTGATTCTCCATCAGATTAAAGTCAGGACTCTGACTAGTTTACTCCAAAGAGTCTATATTAATTCAATTTAGAAGAAACATGCTAACAAAATTAAAAAACTCCAAGGTATAAATAATGTGGGGTCTAAATATGTGGAGACTCCTGTTTCGTAATTCTTGCTGTGCTTACTGCACAAAGAACTAATCACTCATTTAGAAAAATTTTGGTTTTAATTTTTGGTTAACATCGACTGCTCTCTCACATATATTGCCTGATGCTACCTCTGCTATTACCTTAAATAATTAATGACTGCTTAGGGCAGAATTGGCTGAGAAGATTTTCCAAGCAGTTTTTACATCTTTCCACATCAGAGTCTTCATTGAGGAGTCAAAATCAGCTAAAATCAGTAACAGCAGGTAAAGGTTTAAACAAAATCCAAACATCAGAAACTGGCCACAAAATTCTGATAGCTGCATCTCTAAGTAAAACCATTACTAGTAGATCAGTGCCATACATTAGAATAGACCTTTGAGGTAAAGTCATTTATTTTTCTTGCCTTTCTCTCAACTTGTCTTCTGCTCTGCTGCTCTGTGTCCAGCTTGTCATCAAACTCTTGCTGGAGTTTCTTTTTGGTGAAGTCCATTTCCCGAATGGCTCGATTGTACTTTATCCGCCACTCGCCTCCTGGAGAAAAAAAGACACATGATTCAGAAAATGTCTTTGTGACATTTTGGGTGTCTCCCGCGTTTAATGCGGGCCTAGCGGGGGTATACAGCAAAAAGCAGCTCAAAAGATCAGATTTGATGGATGCTGTGGATTATCGAGTGCACTGTACTGGCTCAGATGGTTATCGCATTCAAGGACTGACATAATATAATCTTTCAGGAAATAAAAGCTTCTTTTCATCCAAACATGACCTTGTGAGGTCAAAAAATTCCACAGGAAAACTAGAAAGCAGCCTTTACGTTTCAACCGTAATCTTGAATAAACCTCAGGTAGGAATTCTGAGCTCACAACAATAGCTGTAAGAGAAGGACACATCTAAGTGGCACTTTCCGCAGTTCTTTGCCGACCCTAATTCTGGACCTGTCACAGGCTATCAGAACTAAAACAGCGGCCAGGCAGGCATTCAGGTTCGGGTTCATTTCCAAGCCTTATCATTTCTGAGGCTGTCCATTTCTCCTTCACATACCAACACGGGCTCCTCCATCAGTGCTGCTCATTAGCATATATATAGCATAATGACAACTTGCAGGGCCACCAGCTCTGATCCCAACGATTACTTTCTCATTCATCTAAGAATTCTGATATGCTCTGTAATGGCTTGTCTGCTGAGGTGGGTTGAAGGGGGCGGTATTGCATGGGGGGAATAAAGCCCCGTAGACAATAAGCTCTCAGCAGGCGCTCCATTTTCTTCCAGGAAAAGGCGGGGACACCAATCTGTGGCCATTAGTTGTATGCCTGGGAGTGAACATCTTAATCCGCAAGCCGTAAATCCAAATCTTGGAAAATATTCTTACCAGTACTGTGCAAAAAAAATGTATTACTGCTGGAATAGTCAAGCAAGGCGACTCATTCCTGCAGCTACAATTAGTGTAAGGGAAATTTTCAAACTGCGATTCAGTATTTATGCCGCTGACTGGAGCCGACATGCCCATTAGGGAGGCTTAGTCAAGCTGCTGCTAGTGTCAAAAAGTACAATTAATTAGGGCATTTGAAATAAATGTTTAAAAGGACTGAGCGTGTAGGCAAAAATGGCCCTGACTGCATGTGAAATCCTTAAACTTATCTTCAAGGCCAGTTTTGAGCTCAACTAACCAGAATCGTCGTCGTCATCCATCTCTCCATTGAGCTCAGATGCTTTTGTGAGACGTGCTTCCATTAGCTCCATTTCCTGTGACTCCATTTGTTTTTTCATGGCATCAAACTTAACCTGCAATGCATGAATTTGGTCAAGATTTGAAAAGCATTGGTTAGTAAGAGTGAAATGGACAGTTTTTCCAAATAGTTGGGAGTTATTTCATGTTTTTGTGTGCATGTGCCTGCAGGTCCTTCATGTCCCTCTCCAGGCGGAGTCTCTCTGAAGTCTCAGTTTCCAGCAACTGGGAAGCTGATTCGCTGGTGCTCCTCTCATCGCCGAGCTCAGCCAGCAACTCTGCAATCTGTTCGCACACAAGATGTGACGCACACGCTGTGAGGGAACACTGCAGCGTACTCATGAA